>JAVTVY010055863.1:0-30115 GCA_036873755.1 Hanleya hanleyi | reverse complement strand
ACCATATGATATGACAAAATACCCACCTCTACATACTATTATCTATTTGTCTATATAAAATCCATCCGCGTAAACATATTTTTACGTTTGACAATTTATTGTACTTTTTGTGTGTATAAATAATTATATATTTGTTATCTGATGAAAGTTCCCCCCTGGCCTTGTGGCTGTGCATAATCCTCATGAAACTAAACAAAGCATTGCATATATTACAGTCTGTTTAAAATTAGACCTAAATGTCTAAAAATAAGCCCTATTTTGTTTGTGTCCGCTGGCTTCTAAATTGAAATATGACAAAGGTCATATGGACCAGGTCGACCAATCGCGTCGAGCTCACAATAATCGATTTTTATCAATGTTTTGCAATGTCAGTCTGTTTACAATTACGGCGACAATAAACGGTTCCTTCAGAGAGAGAGGAGGCCACCCATTGGAGGAAATCCAGCACATCGACTTCACTTCAGACCCACTATATCTAAGCGACAGTTGGGTCTTATTTCAATCAGACTAATATAATACATTACATAACCTGATCATGATCATGTGTCCCAAACGCCTAAATTTTCCACTACTGAGACCCTCTGATAATGTTATTGGTATCGATGAACCACCTAATACATATTTATATAAGTCTCACTTGGCTTCGCTGTTGTAGTTGTAAGGCCATTTGATGTCGTCTTGACGAAACTGTCTTGTTCCAAGAGCAGTGCGATTATAAATAGTAGGCATAGAACACGGGCGGAACTCAGATGGGACAGCATGCCGACACTGAATCTGAAACCACCAAACTGAAAAGATATGGACGAACTTTTGTGAATAATGTTTAAGGACGATCAATCCACAATTTGTTATTGTTGTTACTTATTCAAAATGTGCTACAGACATGTGTGCAGTCTACTTGATTATGTACATCAAATGCTCCTGATATAACGGTACATTCACTGGGCGAAAAATCAAGTTTCGGAACTCCCGGAAACCTGCCGTAATCTTTAGTATCGGGACAGTTTCTGTCCCGTTTTCTCCCGGTTTCAGCTCGATAAATTAGTTTCTGCCAGGTTTCTCATTTGTTTAAAGGTAAACTGCGCGTCAGACAGATTCCAGATGCTTTCTGCCAGGTTCCTGTCAAGGGAACTAAACCATAATCTGACGTGAGCTGAATGAAACGAAATAAAATAAACATTAATTCCACTTATCAGATAGCTAAGGAAGCGTCTACGGGCCATGACGAGAATTTTTTTTGAAATATCGACAGAATAAACTAGAAGTTGTTATCCATAAGCAATTTGTGTATTTATCGACAGAGTATGCTGAGTTAATATGTCGAAATTTCGAGATACTGTCAAGTTATTAAGTCAAAATTTGGACATATTAAATCGAAATGTCGAGTAGCTTAGTCGAAATCTCGAGTCATTAAGTCGAAATTTTGATACACTAAGTCGAAATTTCGAGATACCAAGTTGAAGTTTTTAAATACTAAGTCGAAATTTCGAGATACTAAGTCGAATTAAAAAGTCGAACAAAATTTCTTACTATGACCCCTAGACGCCTACAGGGAGCGTCTAGGGGCCATGCCAAGGTGAGAACTTTTTAACAAATGTTGAATTATTACGTGAAAATTAGTTAATAAGTCGAAATATCAGGATAGTGTGTCGAAATTTCGAGATACTAACTCCAAATTTCGAGATATGTCGGAATTTTGAATACCTAGTCGAAATTTCGAGAAACTATATGGAAATGTCTAGAATCAAAGTCGACATTTCGAGATACTGTCGAAAGTTTGAGATATTATGTCGAAATTTCGAGTTAACTCGAAATTTCGCGATCTAAGTCAAAATTGTGAGGTACTAAGATGAAATTTCGCGCGATAACAAGGCGAAATTTCGAGTTATTAAGTCGTAATTTCTAAATATGTCGAAATATCGAGTTACTAAGTCGAACTGTCGAGACATTTCGAGTTACTAAGTAAAATTATCGAGAAATTTCGAGTTATTAAGTCGAAATATAGAGATACTGTGTTGAAATTTCGAGTTACCAAGGCGAAATGTCGGGAAAATAAGTCGTAATATTGAATTATTATGTCGAAATTTCGAGATACTAAGTCGGAATTTCGGGATATTAGGTCGCAATTTCGAGTTACTGAGTCAAAATTTCGAATAACTAAGTCGAAATTTCGAGTTATTAAGTCCAAATATCGAGATAACAAGTCTAAATTTTGAGATACAACAGAATCGAAAATTGTGATGTACTCATTCCAAATATCGAGATACTAAGTCAGAATTTTGAGATACTATGGCGAAATTTCGAGTTACCAAGTCGAAATTTTGAGTCGCTGGGTCGAAATTGCGAGTTACTTGACCGAAATTACGAGATATTAATAAGCCGAAATTTCGAGATACTATATCAAATTTCGAGTTACTAAGTTAAAATTTCGAGCTACTTCGTTACTTCGAGATGCTAAGTCGAAATTTCGAAATACTACGTCGAAATTTCGAGTTACTGAGTCGAACTGTCTAGTTACTAGGTCGAAATTTCGAGATACTACATGTAAGTCAAAATTACGAGTTATTAAGTCCACATTTCGAGATACTAAGTTGAAACTTCGATTTACTCGAAATTTCGAGAAAGTAAGTCGAAATCTCGATATACTAACTCACAATTTCGAGATACTTAGTCGATATTTCGAGTTATTAAGTCGAAATTTCGAGATACTATGTCGCAAATTCGAAATATTAAGTCAATATTTCGAGATGCTAAGTCGACATGTCGGGATACTAAGTCGGAATTTCAAGTTATTAAGTCGACATTGCCAGATGCTAATTCGAAATTTCGAGTTACTAAGTTGAAATTTCGAATTAGTTTCTCGAAATTTCGAATTAGCATCTCGACATTTCGACTTAGTATCTCGAAGTTTCAACATAGAGTCTCCAAATGTCGACTAAATAACTCGAAATGTCTAGTTAGTATCTCGAAATTTCAACATAGTATCTCGAAATTTCGACATATTAACGCGATATCTCAACATAGCACATCATCTCGACATTTCGACTTAGTATCTCGAAATTTAAACTTACTATCTCGACACTCGAAAACAAATTCCATCGGTTGGGATAGCTTCCATGCAGTTTTGGGAGAATTGATCCATCCATTTTCTTTCTTCCTTCGATAGTATGTGCAGGATTTACATAACGAGTGCAGCCAACATAAATAACAGAAAACAAAATACTTTGGTTTACTTCCACATGAAATATACACGAAATATCGGGCATATATTTGTAATATATTATACGAGTGAAGAGTTGTAAATTGATAGAATGAGCATTATTCTTCATATTTATTTACACGAAGAATAAAATGTGGTAATATATCTGTTCAATTAATAAAAAAGTAAAAGTAAAATTAAAGCATACATATAAATACAAAATCAAAAACTAGATGTAAAATGAGAATCACTTCATAAGGGTATAAGTGATCATTTGGACAAGAGTGTCCCCTGACTGAAATTGTTGGCACAATTCTCTGGTACCCCATCTACAATACTACGGATAGCAAACATAATAATGCCTAATAGCTTTTACGCAGACTTTCTTGATGCCAATCAGTGTAATGCTATAATAATGCTATACGGAAATATTGCCTAATGAATAAAATGATTATGAATCACATTGCGATGTTCCGAGAATTTGCAGAGGGGTTCTCAGAGAATATTTTAACTAGATCAGCTTTAGCTGGCGAAGTTCTGTTAACTGAACATCCTCCTTCTCCATCTCGCGACTTTCCTTATTAAGTTCCTAAACTTTTAAACGGTTTACGAACTTGTCACGATAGCTATCGGGCTAGAACGGGCGAGCTGAGACCGAAATAAGGTCATAAGGTCCAGTAGAGGACGTTCATTTCTAGAGGTTGAATGTTTTTTAAATTTCAGTATTTCTTCATCAGATTAAGAGAAGATGATCAATGAAAAAAAATGGTGGGGGGTCACCATACTCGTAAGAAAAATAGGGCAATCAAATGCATGTATACCACTTAAAGTCATACTCCTGAATACACACTTAGCCCAGAAGGTGTAAATTACACCTCTACGGGGTGTAAATGGCTTGTCCCAGGGCTAACACCCTTTTGGGTGTGAATTAACACCCTCTCCGGAAAGTGTAAATTTACACCTTCGCGGAAAGGTGTTAAGTTACACCTTTTTTGCTCACATTACACCTTCCATGGGTGTTCATTCACACCTTCTGAATAAAATTTGCACCTTCCAGACAAATTTATAAGCATATTTTGGGGGAACCCAGGGGTGTTTATTTACACCTTTTGACCACACTAAACCTTTCAGTGGTGTTAATTTACACCTTTTCAACACAATTACACCTTCTTTGGGTGTTCATTCACACCTTTTGGGCAAATTTGAATCATCTAGGGGTGCTAAAATACACCTTCTGGTGATCATTCCATCTTCCAGGGGTGTTAAATCACACCTTATTATTAAGAATTACACCTTTTGACTGAGATTACACCCTCTTGGGTGTTTATTTACACCTTTTGGCCGCATTTAAACCTTATAGAGGTGCTAAAATACACCTTCTGGAGATGATTCCATCTTCCAGGGGTGTTAAAACACACCCATTTCGTGAGAATTACACCTTCAAAAAGTGTTAATTTGCACCTTTTTAGTGAGAATTAGTGGTGTTCGTACCATCCAGTAATGGCTCTTGTTCGAGGTACACAATAACAACATTAACACAAAATATATGTATGATATATTTTATTAAGGAAATCACAAAAAGCACATTTACATTGGTCTTTTCATGTTAGCCCTCCCTGATATCATAGTTCACTCTCAATCCCTGAAAGCACAAAGTTCAAACGAATAAAAATACAAGCATCCCAACCCACACTAAATTGAGCACGTTATGTTCATGTCACTTATGCCTCCAACTTTCACCCGCCTACAGTCTGTGACCGAAAATCGAAAACTTTGAGAGTAGGGTATTACAGGTAACAAAAATGGCAATGACACTGGGTGGGGGAGTTGTTTGGGGGGGAGGGTGGAGTGGAGTGAGGATAACTGTCATGGAATGCTTTTGTACATAACCTGCTGGGGTGTCCTGGCCTCTGAGACCGAAAATCAAAAACTCTCAGAGAGTAGGGTTTAACAGGTAACAAAAAGGGCAATGGCACTTGATTGGGAGTTGAGGGGGGGGGGGGACAAGCAGTAAAATATACACATTAATATGTGTCCGAATGTTCATAACGGGTTTTATTAGAAGGCGACAATTTTTGGGACTACTTTCAACAGGGCAGCCACCTACTTTGCTCAGTTGTCTGTATTACTCAATGTTAAATGCCATAAGAATTGCCTGCTACTTTGGTGAATTGCCACCCACTTTAAAAGTTAATGAAACACTTACATAAGTATGATAAAGAGTCATGGTTCAAGAATGTTTTTCTGTAAGTGAGAAGTAGCTCTTACTGCTCCTGTAACTTTGTCACCGTCCTGGTAACGGTAGGTCTTGGCCGTGTATAGCACAACTTCAGAAAAGGCAGTTCGAGTTATGTCAAGGAGTTGTTTATAACTTTCACGTTGTAGCGTATATTAAAAAACCACTATGCGACGAGCAGGCATTTCAATCCCAGCAGGAGATCCGTCGTATCCAAAAGCTTCTGCTTCTCCACATAGACAGAGATGGTATCCGCGGTCTCCATATTGGAACCCTGGTGGACAATAATTGGTGTCCTGGAGTTACCTGAAAGTAACATAAAAGATATATAAGCATATGGGATTGGTAGTATTGTTCAATCATAATCTTTTACCATCATGACCATTGAGTCTTCTGAATTATACGTTGAATGTCCAAAAACCTTTTATTCTGCCTGCGGATGTAGTAATAAATCATATCGTGTGTACAGGTAGGTGTCAGTTTGTACGCTAGACAGGTTTAAGAAATATCAAACCAGGCCAAATTCCAATTCGAACCAGCATCGCTCATTATTAAGTTATATATATTCATACAAGTAATATAGGAGAAAAGAGAAGAAATGCAGTTTCCGCCTTCAATGCCCTAAAGTTCTTACTTGTATACTCATCGACGTTGTATGTTAGATCTATGTGATTAGCATCAGGAACTATATCGATTACACTCGTGAAGAATTATTCACTTACTTCTTTTTGGATCAGCATGGTTAGGTCTTCCTTGAAATGGCCCACAATGACTGGCACCACGGCAATGGCCAGTTGATCTGTATGAGAAAAAGAATCCATATTAAATTAAATGATGAAAAATACATCTTGACAGTTCCATCCAGCCTCCCCGCCCCCATCATTTCTTTTGCATTCAATGGTTGAAAGAAGGCAGTTTCAGCTAATTATCTTCCTTTGATTTAAATTACAATAAACAACCCATTCAGGGATAAAATGTGTAAGAAAGTGGTATTTTTATTTGGCAAACAATTGTTTGTCCAGTATTCCAACATCTACGAACTGGTTGGTCGATTCATAATATATATACCTTCCAAATAATTCATGTCAAACTTAATCTGCATTATGTCCTGCCCATCCAAGTGAAAATCATGCCGATCAATAGATTACTGCATTTTTGCAGGTTTGCAAAATACTCACACTTTTTATCATCTTCTTCCAATGACGGATTTTCCTTCAGCGTCCTTAAATCCTCCTGTTGTTGTTTTGAAGCCAATACGTTGAACATTGCTGACGTGTATTTCTTCATGCTTCCAATTAAGGAATTCTTTATCAATGTCCTTCCCCACAAGTGTGTCAAAGTCTCTTAATAACTGGAAACAGAAGAAAACAAATCCAATTAGTATTATGTTGTTAGAAACCCATTCAGTTTTAGAAGGCTCTTTATGAATTTGTGTATCATCTTCCAATATCTGACCAAAAAGTTTTTTTAACCACGAATAGCTTTAATAATTAGATAATCATTATATTTCTTATCGTCTTATACATTAAAGTTCCATTTTTATTAACTGGAAATATACACAGAAACCAATAGTAAATTTATGTTTTGAAATGTCAATCTCACAATGTAAATGATACTTATCACCTTATACATTAAAGTTCCATTTTTATTAACTGGAAATATACACAGAAACAAAGAGTAAATTTATGTTTTGAAATGTCAATCTCACAATGTAAATGATACTTATCACTTTATGCATTAAAGTTCCATTTTTATTAATTGGAAATATACACAGAAACAAAGAGTAAATGTATGTTTTGCCTGCTGTAAACGGTGGACTGAATTAGGCTAATCGAATTATAAAGACGCACGGTCGATCGTCTAGCCTCGCCAGGGTCCGGTTATTTCGGCGGTGTTAATAAATATATACGACTACTCCCCGTAGTTAGACCCAGACGGAGACTGTTCGCGACTGAACAATTAAATAAAAAACGGACAAGTGAAGTAATTTTCACATTCTTTTTGCGATGGTTCTAGACCTTTTCCCAAAATATTGGAGGACACAATAATACATCCATAATACATCGATAATATTTCTAAAAGATTGAACTATATTTCACGTCAGTAACTAGGTGAGTGAAGTTGGACCTCAGTTAACAGCTCACACTCATTAAATCATTCGTCTGATATGAGCTGCCTGTCCAGTGCCGACTGTATTACTGTATTGTATTTTCCCCAAGTGTCCGAAAAATCAATATTTAATCACTACCAAAACACAAGCCTTGTCCTTAACAGTAAAGGAGTTGTCTCCTAGGGGTTCTTCAGGGGATATCAAAGCTCATGATCCGAGAGGCGGACCTACCGAACTCACAGAGGCATTCTCAAAAAATATCCAAGCTTACGTTCCGCTATTATCTCACCTGGCCCCGACAAATCGGCCCCTCGGGTCAGATATCAAACTGTGTATGACATGAGCCCTATAATCCCTCGCATTATAGGAGTCCCACCAGGGACGTCCCAGGGAGTACCGATATGGCCAGGTCGGTATATATAGCGGTAAAGTTTTGAAGCCTGCATGTTGTTCTAAACATCATATAATTCTGCTTTCATATTAATAAAATTATATGTATAAGGGTAAATAGTACCTCAAAATATCCCAAGCATATCGTTCCATGATGATCCAAGTGTTCCACTGGGCGTTATTAACTATTCCTATTACACTGTGTACCAAAATTCACTATAAGTATACTGCATTAAACTGAGCAAAGCTATCATTGAATAAATTTATGCCGCCATATTGGATTCGCATTCAGGCAAATGAACTCCAACTTTTTATGTGAGCTGAGCATTTTGGAGCACATTTCCAACAGTGACGTGTTCGAGGTAGTTGCACTCCTATCTAACGAAGATAATATTAACAAATATGTGCGAATATAGTGGGTTAAATCGTCAGGATTTCGCAAAGTTTGAAACAAGACTTACCCGAAGAAAATCAAACCGCCCTCCATTTTCTCCCACGTGATCCTTGTACGCATGCGCATTGACTAGTATCATTTATAACCTGGTTCCCGAACACAATGGTATAGGTAACAAGCACTTACATAATCGGGGCACCAGGCTAACAAGGTCTGACTCGTTTCTATCTCATTTTGGGGCCTTCTATTGATGACATTCAAATAGAATTTCTATATTTTTAAGCGTCTATATTATTAAGGGTCAAACAATCTGTCTGAGCAGATTATATTAATCAAATTTGGCAAAAGTGTATGTTATCATAGCACCGTATTTTTCGCATGTATGTTAATTCGACAAAGTTTCGAGCTTGTTCTGTTCTGTTGACAGAAGGTGAATGAAACACCGTGAGCAAAAGAAAATACTCAATCGAGTCACAAGTTTAGCTCAGTTGAAACTATGTTTCGATAACTGATTCCGACAGTATAAAAAATATATTCTCCGGTATAAATTATCTGTAAGATGTAACATTTTCTTCACCCTCTAAATACCTGTTTACATGTGTCTCCCTTCTCCGACCTGGGTTCACAGGGGTAATTATATTGTACAAATATTAAAAAATATGACATATTTACCTGGAGGGTTACGTCGTTAATGCCAATTAGATCAGCTAAGGTAGCATTCTGTGAAATGTGATCTTTAAGGTCCGACAGGCTGGGAGTTGCAAAAGGTCAAGCGATTTTCTTTCGGTTCTCACCGATCAACAGCAGGCAAGTCGCCATCTCGCAAAACGTCCACTTCGATGCATAGAACGAGCGACGTGAAAAACGGCTGTGTGCAATTTATCGTAATGGAAGTTTGTTTTGAAGTAATATCGCGTCGGCTTATATTGGAAATGGTGGACAGCATGAGAAGCGAAGCCATGCTTATTTACAAATTCATGAATAATAGAAGCGATGCATATATTGTTAGGCATTGGCAGAATAAACTCAATAACTAATTGAGCAATAGAATCATCACCGATATGTATAGTTTAACCAAACCTTTGCGTTAGCGTCAAAGAGATATGAGATAATGGCAGGCCGCGGATTATGATTATGGTGTGTTAAAAGGAGTCGTTTCCGGACAGGATGGTATAACCATTACTTTATCAAGTAATAATTTGTGACGATAATCGCACAATTGTTAATGAGTAACATGCACAACAAGCTGTCATGATTATCACTTCGAACCGTTTAGTCCATTTCACACCTTCCTGTCTCAGTGGGTCAATCATAGCCTATAATTTGTACAGCTTCCGTTGTATTCACTGCTTATTGTGCAAATCCCCCATTGAAATGAAGTTGAAAATCACTTTATCTGATAGCTAAGCAGTTATCAGAACTGTAGATATTCAAATTCCCAGAACGCCACCCCCCCTCCCCCCCCCCTCCGCGCCCTGTAGTCTTGGGCTCAACCTTGAGTGAGAACACTAGATCGCCTGTTCAATTTTCACTCCCTCGTAAAATCGACTGGGGGATTGAATCTTATGGTCTGCAGCTCGTTTTTTTATAATATTTCCGTTGGATTTTTTGCTCAAATGTTAGGGACACTGGTCAAATTGTTAGATCCATTGATTTAATTTTGTGTAGAAAGTTGGGGTGCTTGAAAATTTTGATGGTTTATCGTAAGCATGACAAGGAAATACATTTCCTCAACATAGAAATTAAGTTCCAATTGTGTATGGAAAATTAAATATTTACACCTTTTTAACACCTTTTAATAAATTTACACCTTTACGGGTGTAAAATCGGGGTTAGAATCAAACTTCATACATTTGCACCTTTCCTACACCTTATTTACACCCCCTAAAGGTGTAAACATGAACCCAGAAGGTGTAAACGTTTGATTTACACCTTTTTTGCACCTTTTCTACACCTTCTGAGCTTAGAGTGTACATATGGAGATTTGAATTTGTTCTTGCTTGGTGCTCAATAAATCAAACTTTCCCAAGTCAAATTTCCCCCATTTGCTATATAATATTAAACACATACAGTTGTTGTTGAATATGTAATAAGAACAGTGGGACAACATGCTTTCTTAGAAAATGTTAGCGGTATAACAGATAAACTGAACCTTTTCAGTCCCTTTTTCCAGGAAGGGGTGGGGGCGGCGAATCGGGGTGGGGGTAGGGAATATTATTGGAGGTTCATTTATTAGCAAGGTACAAGTTTCCTTTTTGTTAAAAGTGACTAAGAGTGAAATTTAGGGTATTTCAGAGGCATGATTTTCAACCTTTGGAGCACTTTGCATCCCCCAACTGTTCAATCTAAGATGCCAACATTTTGGTCAGTCCTGTCACATGCACTATCGAACTACCGATAAAACGTATAAATGGTTCTGTTATGTCTTTTGTTGATTTTTATTCTATTTTGAGATGTCTGGGAATTTCTGAGCAGGGAAAGTGAACGTCCTCTACTCCCTTAAGAGGCGATAATATATCGTGTGACAAAATTTAGGTCAGTATATGACATCGTTCAAGATCACTGCAGCAGGGAACCTAAATGAAAAAGTAAAATTTCTGAGAGAGAGATATGTTGTTGCCATATTCTTCCTGATAATTTTAACATTGATTTCATTAAAATATTCCATCTGGGAGCTGAGATATTCAATTCAAACATGTTTGGGTCTGGTACAAATTTGGGATATAAATGAGCTTTGATGTCAGGCAGTCAACCTGAGATAATTAGACAGACAAATATGGCATATCAGTTATCAGTATAAGATATCATTGCCATAGCAACCGGTATCAAAGCTTTTTATTTTAAAAACTTATATAGTTGATTTGATGTTTTTTAATGAATAGGAATCGCGTAGAATCGCGTTAAGTAATGAAGATTTCATCGCCAGCACCTATCGCAATGGTAAATGTAAAAACATTAGAATGTTTTCAAAACAAAAAGTTAAATAGTTTGGAAAATGCAATAGATATGCAACATGATGAAATTCAGGGTCGGGGGAAGAAATTCTTGATGGGGGGTGGGGGGAGGGGGAGGGGCTGCTATGATAGCACTTTAGACCGCCTAGCCTCCTAGGGTCTAGATCACACTTGTAGCTCTGTGAATATTTCAGCATAATTTGAGCTCGTGATCTTAAGTTAACTTTGTGATATCATCAAATCTCATTTTCATAAAATCCCTGAATATCTAAACTCCAATATCTCAGTAACCTTCTGAACTCTCAGCATGTGCTTTCTAATCTAATGCGATCGAAAATTAATTTATCAGATTGAAAAACCCAGTTTATTATAATGTAATGTATTTTCAGTCTACAATATAGATTCATTCAGTTCTTTTCCAATCTAATAGATTGAAAATGATTTCAACCGAACCGAGAGATTGACTAAAAGATCGGATCTTGTCCCGCATTCCAATCTTCTAGGAATAAAATGTCAATCTATTAGAGTGATAAAGAGCAGAATTAATCTAACGTAAACTGAAAATTCAATCTAACAGATCCTATTAAATAAACTGACATTTACAATCTAATAGATTGATTTTCAATCGGAACAGATTTGGTCACTATTTCCAATCCGATTATTTAAGAGAGTAGTCAACGGCATCTTACTCGAAATCATTATAGCACTTTCATCTCCTAAAATGATGAGGGGCCGAAGTGCTCCGCCGTCACTGAGACCAATCCGTCACTGAGACCAATCCGTCACACAGACCAATGCTGTTTATGCTGGGGATAGCAGGGGGTTGAAAAGCTATGCTCGCCGGTGCGTAACGACTGACGGCCATCGCCTACACAATATCAGAGTCCGCTAGGGAGCTCTGCCCAACTGCTAATAGGACGTTAGTGGCTCTGTGTGTGGTAAATCGATTACTTAAATCATGTTAATTAAAGTTTTGGTTGCACGAGCAGGACTCCCGAAGCCGTTTTCTACAGAATGCAAGCTATTATGTAATAATTTTTTTTTACTATCATATAATAAAAAAACAAATCACCTACAAAAAGGACACTGAACAATACAAATATGACAAACTACACTAATTTTATTTAATTCACAGGAAGGCAATTTTGTTTAATGCAACCTAATGTTATTTCAATGCTTTTTAACTAGAGCACTAAATCTTTTTATTCGGCAAAATATTTACAACTACGAAATAATCTGGGATTCATACAAGTAATACGAGTTATCCCTGCAACCTTGATTGAGAAGATTAGTATCCTGATAGACTACAACATACGCCGCATATCAACTGATTCATTCTAACTCATTGGAGACAGAATGAAAACAAGAGAGTTATTTTAGCTATCGGGAAATGAATCATTATCCGGTCATAAAACTAATATTTTTCTCTGAATTCACATTCAGAACAAGCAATACAGAAAACAATATATTTCAAACAGTACTAATAAATCCAAATATTTTAATTAACCAGCACTTGAAATGATTTAAACTAGCAAAAAATATTGACGAAGTACATTAATATTTACAAAAAAAAAAAGAAAAATGGCACGATGGTTGATATTTATTATATTTAGATTTATATGTACATCTTCTGAAGCTGTCATAAATTAAATAGACCACTAAATTTGAAGATATATAGCACTACGAAATACAACAATATGTACAAAACAAAAAGAATAACACCATAATGGTTGAAATCTGTTATATAACACCCTGGCACATTCACGATCCATTGGCCTACAAGTAGCAAAATGCTTGGTAAATACACTCTTCTTCGTTAATGTCTTTGGACAGAAAACACAGTGGAAATGGCATCTCAACCGATCTTTTATCCTGAATAATAAAATTAGCATTTAATATTAAATTCACATTCTTCTAATTCACAGTATTAGAATGCTCATTCACATTCTTAAATTCACATCCATTTTAGTGGATATTTAATTAAAAATTAGGAAAATGAAGAAAAATCTAGATGTAGAAATTTATTTGTAATGAAAATCAGTGTCTAGACAGTTCCCAGATCTATCAATGGAGCTATTAAAACAATATCCATGAAAAGCTTGTAAAAACAGTACCACAAAAGCCAAAAGCCTGTCTGTGTTACAGTTGTATTAATACAGATGTGGTATGAGCCGTTAAGTGTTTTTAAAGGATCAGAACAAAAACAACAATCCTTAACTGTTCCCCTGTCACCTGAGAAATGGCTAAATGTGTTTTTTTGACATCTAAACCAGTCATATTTTAAACATTCAATAGCCAAGGAATAAATATTCATATTATTTTTAATTAGGTATTCTTCAGTAATTTTATTTATATCTATTATATTTTAAATAATATATTATTTATTATATCAATTATATTTTGACCAATTATATTTTAAATAATTTTATTGATATCTAAACTATTATAATTTATGTAAACCAGTTATATCTCAGATAATTTAATTCAACAATTTGGAAGACAAGTTTTTATATTTTTAATTACGCCTATATCAGTATATTCCTTAGATCTAAACCAGTAACTGAGTGCCATATTTGAGCATTTTTCGATGTTATATCTTTATAATAATAACAGCTAAAATTTATCAATTATTAATCAAAGTCTAATATCAAAGTAATTACGAAATTTTACAATGCTGAACATCATGGAGAGTCCAGTTTTCGCTACATACTGTTAGAATTTGTTTTAATATAATTTACTATAATTTTATCAAATATACTCTAGATTGCAGTAGGATGAATGGAGGGATCGGGTCCTGGCTGTCTCCTGCTAAGACAATGGCTTGGGTAGCTAGGATAATCGCTGCTCCTCGCTGTGCCATAGAGCACTTAGTCGCGGCGATGCCTTGATCACTGCCGCATTGGTCTGTGTGACGGATTGGTCTCAGTGACGGACTGGTCTGAGTGACGGCGGGAGCACTTCGGGTACTGTTGCCTAAAATGGCACCAAACCATTTGGGTTCCCCTTTAACGGTTAACGGATCTCTCTCAAATTTTGTCACGACAGCATGGGGCAGACCGGACGGAATTTAAAGCGAGTTGAGGTCAAATGTCGAGGTCACTGCTGTCCGAAAATCAGGAAATCTTTGAAAATCAGCAAGTGGATACATCAAGGGGAGATAATGTGCTCGCGTCCCAAAATTGAGGTCAAGGTCAATCTAGCCCCGAAATCAGGAAGTGAATACCTTACATTATGTCTGTGCTGTAACTCCATTAGCAAAGTGAATTGTGATCAATCAGGAATATTTCTGTCATATATAGGGCCAGTGAAGTGACCTGAGACTGTAACATGTCCTCTGTTTTTAACCATACCTGGCCGGGGGGGTGGGTGGGGCAGATTGCCCCCCTCCCCACCAAACTTTCTGTGCTATCTCCGGAACGACAAAAAAATTGAGAGCTGAAACTCAGCGACTTTATAGTCTGTCATTTTTGAGCCTATTTACATAACCCCTCGAGCAGAGGATCATGAGCAAATTCAAGATGGCGACCACGTGGGATATCAGAAAAGTGATGTTTTTGTCATATTTCTTCAAAATTTCTGCTTTTCCGCGATGAAAAGTGGGCAAAAACTATTTTATTTCACATCACAATAATATTTACTAATTTATCATGCAGTGTTTGCGAAGAAATTGCATAAATAAAAAATCTGACCGAAAAATCAACCAAAAAATGCAGTTTTTGAAAATGACGTCACATTGATGTCATCGAAGCGGCCATCTTGGATTTTTATACATTTTCTGGTAGAGCTTGACCCAATGGTATATTGTGGTACTTTTCAGCCCTCTAGCTCAAGAGGTAAGAAAAATAATTGGGGGGGGGGGGCATTCCCCCGCCCAGGCCACGACAGGTCCTAAAAAGCCCAGGCCAGATAGGGTTAACATGGAGTTGTAAAGTATCTGAAATCTGACACCAATGACCTGAACCAACGCTATATTAACCCTACCAGGGCGAGGGGGGGGGGGGCAAAGCGACCCCCTACCAAACGTTCTGCGCTATCTCCGGAACAACAAAAATTGAGAGCTGACACTCCGTGACTTTATAGTTCATCATATTGGGATCATTTTGTGCCCCTTTGCATAACCCCCGAGCAGAGAATCATGGGTAAATTCCAGATGGCGGCCACGTGGCTACCAGAAAATTGAAGTTTTGGTCATTCTCCTTCCAAATTTCTGCCTTTCCGCCATGAAAAGTGGGTAGAAAGTATTTTATTTATTTTATCACATTAATTTTATCAAATTAATATTCATTAAATTATCATGCATTTTTGAAGAGAAATTACATAAATTACAAAAATCTGACCGAAAAAAACCTGACCAATACCCACACCCCCCCAGGCCTGGGCAGGTCCCAAAAAGCCCAGGCCAGATAGGGTTAACGTTTCAAATGTCCCTATATCTACCGTGACTTCACTTCGAGATATCTTTATTTGTTTACTAAAGTCAATGTTTCACTGTGGGCGTTCACAGTGTAACCTAACACTTGAGTATTTTGTCTGTACCAAACATAACAATATCTTTTTTTATGTAAACGTCACATATCCTCGTCAGCATAGCTCTAGGACAAAATGAGATTAATTCCTAAACACAGTCATTCTATGTTCTGTGTGGCTGTGCTATGATTATAGCTGCAATATTACCCACTACAAGTCGTACAAAAGTAAACTTCCTGGTTTATTGAGGTCATATTAGCTCCAGTATAGTTAACACATATTTGAACACTCAGTGCGCATACAAAGCCTATGAGAGCATAACTTGTTTTCTCTTCATATAGGCTTGTACCATCTCCACGGTAAGACAAACATACAGTAAACCCTGCGTACATGATGTAACCTACACAAAGAATTATTGCAAGGTTGCATTGGTGAAATGATTATATACGTCATAATCCAGGCGTGAAGAGGGAATTCCCCATGGCATTTTATCCGCTCTCACCCATCACACACGAAAGATTGGTCTCCCACATTAAAGAAATGCAGTCCCTCATTTCTGATTTGGAGAAGGGGGCATATAATCTCTTAATTTCCGAGAGGGCGGACTGTGCCTACCTCCCGGAAGGTCAGATGATAGAGTCGCAACCACGATCTGGTTTTCACGAGTGATTGAAATCCATGATGAATATCTCAAAAACACCAAACTGGGGTCAATGTTTGGATAAAAATTAGGGCATTGACTGGATCGGATAAAATTGGTTTGAAAGATGACTGGTGATGGGCCATCAAACCAACTAGAAACATCCGTTCATATACTATACACACGTTTTGTCACATTGCTGCTGAAATGTATATGACACTGTCAAATTTACCCTATTTTTCTACCTTAATTAATTAGATCTTAATCGTGCTGTGTGCCCTTGCTGTATTTGCTGTATCAGGCCAATACACCTACGAAGGCACGAGGCTTTTTCTATTTTTTTTTATGTCTGGTGAGATAAAATTGTATACAGATATATTTGACTACCCTTTCAGAAACTGAAATATTGTTGAAAGCGACGTTAAATCACTCACTCACTCACCCTTTCAGAAACAAGGTCATTTACTGAAATGAATTTAATGTTTATTAACCAATTGATGCCTGAGCAAGTTTAATAGAATACAAGAAAGTTGGATTTGGCGGGATTAAAATCCCCGGGGGCTAGTTCTATCCCGACGTATATTACTATTACACAGACAAGTAATATGATAATGTATAGAACTTTCAGAAGAAACTGTATTTAGATATAGTTAACATTGTATACCGACTTGAAAACCTACATTTAAAGTAAAAGCCACTGGGCTAGTTCTTTCCTTTCAACCCAAGAAAATAGAATTCATCACTTTCCGAGGGATTGGTTTACTCGGAAAAGGGCCAAGAAATGAATTTCTCACAGTACTTTATTCAGGAAGCGCTCTCGTGGTTCTTACAGACATGCAATGCAACACAAGTAGGGTCGGGGGGATTTCATCGCTTCTCTTGATTTGTCCTTATAGAAACATTATTACAAAATAATCATTCAAAAATAATATTATATAACCATGATAACTAAAAGCGAATTTTCGAAAGATCTCATACTTTGGATCTATGATATGGATCCACTTTGGATCTATGATATGGATCCCTATGATATGGATCCCTCTGTGGAGGCTAAGAATGTCTGGTAGCTAGGAGTGTCCGTCTCCTATCTTCTAACACAGACATGAAAATTTCTCCACATTGGGGACAAGTGTCCGTCCTTGGTTGCAATAGAAAAGGATATGAAAAGGGACACTCATCACCAGGACATTCTTATCCATCACACCGGTTATTGAGTAATATATCAAATACTTACCTGAACGACAGAGTCCGGTTGTAATTTCAGTTATAGTTTTAGGCAATATACGATCGGTGATTCCGTGCCCAATGTCTAGATATGAAGTGGTCACATGGAATCATCACTATAGATATTGCACCATAAATATTTTAAGGGATTTCCCAACCCCACCCAGCTAAAAGTCAAAACCACATGGATGTAACAAGTTATCATATGACAGATATTGTATAGACTTCCGGGATGAGAAGTTGGAATGGAATATCTTATTTTCGTAGCTTCGTCAACCTTGATGACACTTCTCACTAACCGCCTGTGCTATTTATATAGAAACAAAAACCTCAACAAGTTTTTAATTTATTCAATCTAATTAAAATTAAATCCTATCCGCTCCCCCTTTGGATATGTCCTATATAGCGACATGTGCCAATGGGGAGCATTGATAGGATATAAAATTGAGATTGTAACTTATTAGCTGTATTTTTGTTTTATACCAAGCAGTTGGACGTTGGTGAGTATTGTGGAGTATTGTATTCACTATGCTAAAAACTCTGGCGTAAAATTTATGTGGATATTGAAAAACTCTCTATACTATGTCATCAGGATCTTATTGGCCGTTTAAGTTCATTAAAAGTATCTGAAAACTAATCGCTGATATATTAATGCCAGAATCCACAAAGCATTCTTCAGCTCTACTGCATACAAGGGATATCATTCTGTGTTTATAGAGTTGCTTGGATACCTCATTAAAAATATCTATGTGAAAAGACGAGTTGCGGTAGCGGGCGGTAATACACTGACCTTGGTATTATGTGAAAGCTCTGTGACGCTGCGCGAAACAGCAGAATTCGCATGTCTAAAAATAATTAACACTGGTTTCGACATTAGACCACTCCAAACGAATTCGTGTCGGTACTGTCGGCCAACATACTGAGTCCGGGAGGCGAAGCCTTGGGTGTTGCCGGTTCTCTGTTTCCACGAGCAGATTAGTAGATCCGCCCTCTACATCGTGGACAAATCGATCCCAGTATGTCTATATCAGGCGCACATTCACCCTGAGACCAATCAAATTGTGAAACAGATAATTGTCTTGTTTGGTCTGGTGGTAGAAGTCTCACACACCGTTCGCATTTCACCTTTACAAATGTTCAATTTACAACAGTCATCACTCAAATACTATATAAATCAGTTTCTCTGATGCTTTCAGCACAATAGATCTAACTAAGTGGAAATTGAAAAAAAAGTTCTTGGTTGACTCAAAGTTACACAACAACAGGCATACATGTGTACTGTGACACTGTCGGCTTCTGCGCGTGTATTCTTGTCAAATTAGATAATATAATCTAAACGTAAACTCTGCGGTAAAACACCGCGGGAATTATACAAGAGTCCCGATAGATTAAAAAAATCGTGACAAATATTTTTTCTCATTTTTTTCCAATGAATGAGACAGACGTAAACATAGAAAATACCGTGATTTGGAATTTCTTGGGGGCGCCGCCATGTTTATTTTGGGCAGGATTTTTATCCAATGGGAAAGCGTGATATTCAGTTATGCCGATAATCTCCTACGTCATCGGACATTCTCTGCGTCGAGATAACATGGTGGCATATGGTAGTTTTCATGCACTCCTCCGTTCCCCGACTAACAGAGGCAATGTTATAGATTAGGTTTGATGTAGAATACGGCCTGATTCTAGCAGATATTCTACGATGCCGGGCTGCTTTGCATTTGGCTGTCACAATGTACCAGGTAATCCCGACACGTCGCACTATCATCCTCGTTCATGTTTGTAAGCTACGGTCTCAAATACTGCATCTCTGCCAATTGACGCGTTTTTACCTCCAGAGGCAGAAGAACTAGTGTCCGCTGACGTCACGATTCTTCAAACATGGAGGCCTCTATGTTGTTCCAGTGTAACGAAGTTAAAACGTTTAGTACTGCTTTGAAAAAATTGTAAAAAAATATCTGATACACAATTTGGATTCTATGAGGAAAAAGCTTTAACTGGCCATGCACGGTTCACCAGAGTTTACGTTCCCTTTAATTGTCAATGAAGACATATTAAAGTTCTATTATGCTTCATAATTCGAGGGAAATATTCTCGAGTGTTTATGGACACGAAAAAATATTCATGTTAGCGAAATGATTCGAACTCACAAAACTCAACTGTGATTCACCGAAGCATAAGAACTTACCACTCGGCCACTGGTGTAATCGCTGATTTCAGTGACGTATTTGGAATTACACCACTTCCTGCCAGGTTGCAAAATACGTATCAATTTTTCAGTTTTTATCAGAAAGCATTTTTTAAACCAAAAAATGGAGAATGATTATATAATAACGAAATAAATACCAGAATGAATTTGGTTTGCGATGTGATTCTTCCGGAATTTAGGAAAATACTATGGGAATTTCCCCCAAAAAGTGAAAAAACGCACATTTGCACGTTTTTACATCCTATTAACATGCTCATTTATGCATAATTTTGGATCGAGTTCTCTCGTGTTTTACCAGCTAGTGTTTTAATTTGAAATGTTAAAAGTTGGCAGTTTTACTGCTGAATCAAAATTCTGTTTCTTAGTGCAACACCTGAAGGTCAGAAATCCATCTTACTGCAACTTGTCCTTTGGCAACGCAATATATCAACAGCAAATAGGTATTCCAATGGGTACTAATTGTGCACCCATGTTGGCTGACTAATTTATATCTGTGAACACGACTATATGCAGGCACTTTAAAAAAACGGTTAATTCAAAGCCCGTTCCTTCTCATTTACCAAACGCGATATACAGACGATCTTCTGGCTGTGGATAATCGCTATATAAATGACGCAGTGAAGAATATCTATCCACCTTCACCAGATTTGAAGGAAACTACAGATACTCCTAACGGCACATCATATTGAGACCTAAATGTCTAAAAAAAATGAAGAGGGCCTTCTCTCTCGTCGAATTTACGACAAAAGAGATGATTACAATTTCGACATCGTAAACTATCCCTTTCTGGGCAGCAGTAATCAAGTGGGAACTGCATGTGGCATATACATATCTCATTTGCTAGATCCTGTGTTAAATGTGACGATTTTAATCAACGGCACAAAACAGTATTGCAGAAACTTTAAAACGGGGCTATACCATCAAACGCCTCCACTCAAAGTTTCTCAAATTTGGCGATACATATAGCATGCTGATAGCAAAATACGAGCGTATCGTACAAGATCTATGGCGTTACGTTTCGGAGGGATCGTATGAATCCATGTACCTCAAGATCCCCATGGTGTTCATATGAACAGTCACAATCAAAGTGTGACCGAGATACATCATTTTGTAGATGACGAATTTAATACGAATATCATATGGATTAAGATACGGTTTTGATATTGTTGGAAAATGATGTTTTGCCGGCATCAGTGAAAATTGTTGACTGCTTCTCTCTTTCAGAAAACGAGCCTATGTCTGTGTATAGTACGAACGAATGACAGACCAGACGCTTGTAATTCGAGCACCACTGGTATTAATATATTAATATATGCATAAACGGTTATTGATGACCTTAACTGTATTTGCCCTGGGCTCTTTAGAAACCTGCCCTGGCCATTTCGCCCCCCCCCCCCACCAAATATTTTCTTTACATCTTGAGCTGGATGGTTAAAACTAACCACACCTTACTCTTGGGTCAAGCTCTAATAGAAAATGTAGAAGAAAAAAAATCCAAGATGGCCGCTTTGATGACGTCATCTTCAAAAGAGGCATTTTTGGGGTGATTTTTCGGTCAGAATTTTTTATTTTTTATATTTTTTTTACTTCTTTCCTCACAAGAAGTGCATGCTAAATTAGTTAATAATAATCTGATGTAAAATAAAATAGTCTTTGGCTACTTCTACTGACAGAAAAGCAAGAATTTTGAAGAAAAATCACAAATATATCACTTTTTAGGTACCCCACATGGCCCCCATTTTGAATTTACTCATGATCGTCTGCTCGGGGGGGATTATGCAAATAGGCTCAATCTGACAAACTACAAAGGCACGGAGTTTCAGCGCTCCATTTTTATTTTTATTTTTATTTTTTTTTCTCCATTTTCTGGAGACAGGGTAAATCTTTCACGTCGTCAACCACCGCTTGCCGTTACATATAATCTGCGTAGGCTGCACTGTGTCGAATTATGATATAATGTTACCTTGGTTAGGCACCGTAGCAACTCCTAATGACACAACTGTCGCAATTGCGACAATTGTGTCATTAGGCGTTGTCAGGTCACCAGCTAGCTAATGTCGAAATTGCGTCAACCGCAGGCGACTCTGCATGCAGAGTCAACCGCTATTGTCGCAATTGCGACATTAGCTGGCTATGAGTAATTACAAGCGCCTGCAAATAGGCTCAAAATGACCCCAATATGAGAAACTATAAAGTCAAGGAGTTTCAAATCTCCATTTTTTGTCGTTCCGAAGATAGGACAGAAAGTTTGGTAGGGGGCCATTTCGCCCCCCCCCCCCCCCAGGCCAGGTAGGGTTATATTTATGTAGGCTATACTTTGATTAGTACATGTAGATATATCAAAGATTGAGTCATACATCATGTGTGATAATTTGTTTCCTCAAATAATTATTGGTCCCCAGTTGTGACAATAAGTGTCAACATGCTCGTTAGCAGTTTCTTTTGTGACAAAGGTTGCCTGCTATTGTCACAACGCAGCTGTGGCATCAGTTAACGACCTGACAACCGCTAATGACACAATTGTCGCAATTCATTAGTAGTTGCTACAATGTATGATCGAGTTCCACTCCTGAAATCAAACACCAGAGGGACACCCAAAGTAAATAATCATCTTTCACATTCTTTCACATTCTTTCACTGACAACCTTTTAAGCTAGTTTAATTTACCGTACACACTCTTCATCAGAGAAGGGATATTGTCTTGGAAACAGCTGAAATGCTCGGGTTCTTCTTCACATACAGTAGCACAGCTTGCGGAGAAAATGTCAGTGGACACAATTGTCGCAATTGCGATAAATTTGTCATTAGCAGTTGTCAGGTCGTCAGCTAATGTCACAACTGTGTTGACATACAAATATGCCGGCTACTCTGTATACTGAGTCAACCGCTATTGTCACAATTGCGACATTAGCTGGTGACTCTGCACTCAGTCAACCACCAACATGATCAATGACACAATTACGACAATTGTGTCATTAGTAGTTGCTACAATGCATGTACTGTCCATTTTCTTGAATGTTTGCGGTCATATTGTATTTTAAATACTTCAAAACTGTACGATAGTTCACATTACAGTCTCGCGGTTGTCTCAACATATTCTAGACTTCCATATTTTTTTTCTTCGCATCAGTCACCATGAAAAGTGTCTGATGGCAACAACTGTTACTGCAAATATATGATTGCTTGAATGCTTTCTTCGAGGTAAAGTTAGCCCTCAAATAACTTATATTCGCTAAACTGGTGATATTATCATTCATCTGAACTATTATTTGTAACCACTCTACTTGTATGCACGGTCAAATTGTGAAAAAGCATGAAAAAAATGTTTTGGAATTTAACTGTTGGCAGACTGGCAGATTTCCTCGCTGACATAACAGGCGTGATGTTACTGATTCTCCTCTGTTCCCAAAATAGCGTTGTTCGCCTCTGTTCTAGCCCCATTTTCTGAACATGTAAAACAAAAATACAAAAAATTCTACACCGTACTCAGTCCATATTAAATTGTGTATTTCAATAGTTTTCAGGCATTTGAAAATTCTATTTAACCTTACCAAGGTCCTTATTCCGATCTCAAACTTGCAGAGAGGGGTATGTTTCCTTGGATATATTTGTTATTTCTGTTGCTGGAGAGATGTATCAAATCTGGTTATTTGTATGTAGAGGTTTTCCATATGTGATAAAAGTTGCAGATCAGTAGCTAAGTGGTAGATATAGTACACTTTATCTACCCCCTCCCCATCACATTCTGAACCCAAATTTGGAAGATGCGGTATGATTCCTGGGATGTTATTATTATTGCTGTTCCTTTTAACGCTCACAATATTAGGTCATCGTCTAGCGTAACTAAATTTTTCTCTTACTTTCATTTTTTTTTTTTTTTTTTTCGTCTTTGCTGGTAAAATTTGGGCGACAGATTCGGTCACTATTTTGTAAAAGATATTTGAATACAATATTGAGTGCGACAGTCGTTCATATCGGCATCTTAAATGTTGTCATAGTACGTTTTCTTAACCCTATCTCTTTCTGTATCCTTAACTCAAGTTTGCGAGTAGAGTATGGACCTTCCGATATTTTCATTATGGCCAGAGAGCTGAATCAATCTATCAATCTTTACCCCTATTTCCTCTTTTATTGAAACATCTATTGAAACTTTGCTTAAATGTTGGGAGGACGTCACCTACATAATAATAAGGAAAAACAGGGTTTTCTAGATTTTTTAGTTATTTTATTTTCAAAATTCACTTAAACGTCCTGTATTGTTTCTTTGAAGCGGCATTACCATGTAAATATTTCCTATGTGTGATAATTTCTGCAAATTGGTAGTGCGAATGTATACAGTCATTGCAGGCTTTCTGAAACCTACCATAATCGCTACTGTCGTGTTTGTAAGCGGCCAAAAGAAGGACAAGGAAGTATAGAGGACGTTCATTTCTAGATGTTGAGTTTTTGTTTGTTTGTTTTTTCTCCAATTTTAGCATTTATTCATCAGGTTAAGAGACGATGCTTTACTTTAGGAAGATTAGTGAATAAGAGTGACTTTCGGGGGATTCCAGAAGCATAATCTTCAACCTCAGGGGCATTTTGCATACTGCAACCGTTAAATCTAAAATGCCAACATTTTGGTCAGTCCTATCACATTATCAAACTGCCGGTAACATGCATAAATGGTTCTGTTGTGTTAGACTGTCAGTCTATTGTTGATTTTATCATATTTTAGGTTTCTGGGTACTTTTGTTACGAAATGCAGTCCACTTTTAAAAATTCGGCAAATCATCATGTTATATATACCTCGTGAGAACAGAGAAATGAACGCCATTTTGCGATATTTCAGTTGATTTTCATTTTGGCTACCAATCCTTCCTTCCTATCGGTATCTTCTCACCAAATTCTGTGCTTCTCTCACTGGGATAAACCTGCTGAAATGAAATTTTTCAATTAATCAGCTATATTCGGCGACCAAGTTTAGAAGTGTCCGCCATTTGGATGGAGCTGTAATTAGTCTTGATATTGACTACCAGTTTATAAATACTATATATATTTTCAGCCTTTTATTATGAGCTATATTGTTGGCGATCTCGGAATTGGCGGTCATTTTGAGAACGTTACCATTACTTGCCATCTTGGTCACCGGTTGTTTCTTAATCCATGTAGACGTGGCAAAGTTTATGCTTTAATCATGCAAAAATGTGACCAGATGATCCAACCGCTTGTGTCACCTGTCACTAAGACGGCGATGTGAAAGATGTTTCAGAGTTATAAATGATTATTATGTGATAAATACATGTGTATCTGTACCTTGACCATTTAAAAACATTCGAAAGATCATGATACCACTATTGTGTCTAAGGGGCACATTATCCCGTGAACACGCTGCCGTGAGGGCCCAAATGTATACATGTAATGTATTTACATAGTCTCAAAAACACAGCTTAGGCTACTGAGGAACCCTATAGTTGTGACAACCAAGAACCAACAAGGTGATTCGCACCTGAATGTAGCTACTGTCCGAATAAAACCGAATATGTTGGGGTAAGGGGGTCCATGTTGAATTTCTTCCTTCTTTCATCTCTATTGGAAAATGGAAAAGGTCAGCGTTGATGTATAGGCCTACATGATCTATGACAAGGCTCAGATTTTATTTAACTTCAACTGAAATTAACTGATCAGTCATCCTGTTGCCATTATGATGATATAATTGTCTCCAAATTAGGCGCATGGAAAACCAGGCAGTTGGAAACATGTTTCAGAAGGTGAAGGTAGAGTTGAATACAACTAAATCTTTGGAAACCCATGTCGATGCCTGTGCTTTTCAAACCACTATACACCAATATCTGAATGATGAATGGCCCATTCATCAGCAGATGAATGGCCCATTCATCAGCAAAACCCCAGTATCAATATATCAACCTGCCCAGTTACACATTGCCTGTATACATTCATGACCTGTTCTAGAGATTGGTGATGACGATGGTGATGACAGTCATATATTGCTCTTATATACAGCCAGTACCTTTGTCTGTCGGGTTATATTCCTTCTTGTCAGTACGCGGAATCGTTTTCCACCACCCTTTTAATGTTGCGTTTAATTATGGAATTTCTTCATCTATAATCGGAAGCCCTTATTCACACGGTACTGTGCTGCACCCTGTACCCTATAGCCCGTAGGGAATAGGGTACACCAGGGTGCGGGTGCAGCACAGGTACACGCGCATGCCTGCGATGACGTCATTTCCGAGCTCTGAGCTCCACAAGCTTTGAGCTCCGAGAGCTCCGATCCAAGAGCTCTGCCACACGGGGGCTACCACCACCACCGGGCGTTGACGCCCGTCAACGCCCGGTGGTGGCGTTGGTGGTGGTGTTGGTGGCGTGTGGCGGTGGTGTTGGTGGAGTTGGTGGTGGTGTGTGTGGTGGTGGTAGAGTCTGTAAATATAGGAATGAACATGTGTCCATCATCAGTCCATATGTATTGGTCGACTGATGAACATGTCGTGTACGTGTACGTTCTGTCAGAGAACTTTCTCTCGTCGCGATAGTATGCTCAGGCACATTCAACGCAAACACAACCAAGAGACACAGCCGAGTCCCGCTATAGGTCCAACAAGAGCAGTAGAGCATCCCTATACGATGACGGTGAGCGGCCCTACGGCATGTGGAAAGACGTCCTGGGTAATGAAGTTCTTAGAGGCAGGTGTGGCAACCCCAGCTCCGACACGTGTTGTTTGGTGTTATAGCCAATGGCAGCCCGCCTACGAAACTACAAGGTTACAGAATGTGAGCTTCGTCCCAGGGATTCCCCACGACATAAACGAACCGTATTACTTTGACCCCGAGCAGACCAGCGTGGTAGTGCTAGATGATCTGATGAGTGCGGCCAAGGACAATTCACACGTCGCCGACTTGTTTACTAAAGCATCCCATCATCGGAATCTGTCCGTCATCTATTTGACGCAGAATCTCTTTCCTCAATGGAAGGCGTCCAGAGATATTGCCTTGAACTGCCAATACTTTGTGTTGTTCTCCAATCCCATTGACAGAGCACAAATCCGTGTGTTTGGTAGTCGAATTTATCCTCAGAACATCGACCATTTCATGCAGGCGTTTCAAGGGGCGACAAGTCGTCCGTACGGCTACCTGTTCGTGGATTTAAAAGCCCATACCCCCGAAGATCGTCGGCTGACGACCTACTTGTTAGCCGGCGAGGAATCACCGCAACGTCATATACCCCTACACCATCCGCCGAGTCCACTCCTGGCAGAGCAGCAGCAGCAACCCACCCCCATACAGCGGGTCCGCTTCATACCATCAGTCCCGGAATATCACCCAACCGTGAAGGCCCTACCCGTACCCGTACACGGGAATGAACATAATGTGAACTCGAGGCTATGGAAGGATTTGTTCAAAGAAAGTATGGACGCCGAGATGGGCGAGACGTTGAGGGACACAGAAAACAAGTTTCAACACAAAGGATATTCAAAAAAAGAAGCCGCAATTTTAGCCCATAACAGATTGGCACCCAGACTACGACGGGCTATACGTCAGCAGTATGTCGACATCGTGACCCATATGAAATTGTTGGACAAGGACCCAGTCCATATGGAAATCGAAAGAACAGCGTCGATGTTGAAAACCTCGGGCATGAACTGGAAAGCGGCGTATGTCAGAGCAATAGCACAAACGCAACATTTGTTTGAACATCATTAAACGACGTTAAAGCGTTGAGAAAGTGTGTTACAGCGTTGAGACGAGCGTTAACGCGTACATATAGGGGGTTAAGGTATAACAGTGGGCGTTGGCGGGCGTTACTGTCTATGAAAGCAAGTGTATTCCCAAAACACGCACAGTCGACGTTCAACCGTCAACATGGCTTATACTTGTTCTGAGTGTGAACGCACGTTCACCAGACATTACGATATGATGCGACACCAGAAAAATATACATGGGACTGAAGACGCCGAGGAGTCCGTTGAATCGGATGCTGATACAGAGATCGATAAGAGTGTATCGACTGATACCGAATCCAAGATTGCTGACAGTCTATCTACTGATATGGAGAGCTTGACCTCAGATAGTTAGCCTACATCCCAGGAAAGTGAGACAGAACCTACCTTCTGGGATCGTATTGTGACAGCAGCTATCAATACTCCCGCTGAAGCGATCGAGGACGCGCGACAGGATAACTTACAACAGGCGTACACCGAAATGCGGCCCCGCATCAGGAAAACAACTATGGCGATCTATGAACAGTATACCTTACTACCGCTTGAAATGAAAGGCGACCCCACGCACAGGTCCATCATGAAGACCAAGCGGCACTTGGAAGAGGATATGGGGTTACCACCCACCGAGGCCCTGGAAAATGCTATTAGAATGCGCAAACAACTGTTTCAGGATATGCTGCCCGACGAATATCCAGGCCTGACCGACGACGATTAGAACAAACGGATGAGAGCGAACAGGGCCGAAGATGGGACTTTCTTAAAGACGGCTTCTGATTGGACAAGTGAAGCCGAGAATACATCTAACGGGCAAGAACGAATATGGCAGGATCAAATGGCGGTCTCTGATTGGACAAGAGTTTTCTCGTATTGTAAACATACCCAACGCGGTTCCCCCAGCGTGGGTATGATGTAACATTGGGGAGAATAAACTATATGAAAACGTGTTGCTGTTGTTCTCTCATCCTTGTTGTTGTTGTTTTTCTCTCATCTGTCTATATCATGGCGTCACGGCTTTATGTTAGGGCGCTAAGGCGGACGTTGACGGGCGTCACTGCATTTCCAGTGAATTAGTGACAATTCCATCAGAGCTTTTGTGCTAATTCACCAGGGCGTTGAAGCGTTGAACTTGGCGTTGGCCGGAGTTGCTACAAGATGCCATTTCACACGACGCATTCGGACCAAGGATGGTCCATTTCTACCCCAAAACACCTTCCTTCATACCCCCAAAATGCCCACTTTGGCTACTACTCCTACTGATGACGTCACCGATGACGTCACAGATGGAGTGAACATCCTTCAAATCGGGGTCTACACCCCGAGAGCTACATAATGACACCTCACACGACGCATTCGAAGCAATAGTGGTGCATCTCTACACCAAATACCTGCCTTTACTTCCCCAAAATGGCCACTTTACTTACTACACCCAATTGCGCATGCGCAGATTGACGCGACTTGCAATGAAAAACACGCCATTCTGAGTCTACCCCACAAAAGCTTCACTCTGACACCTCCCACACTAGTGGTCCATATCGACCTCACACTGCCTATTTTCATACTATGGCCTGCCTTCGCATGCGCAGAATGACGACATTCCTACCCCAAATCCACCCAATCGGATGCTCCCTCACGTGTGCTTCACACTGATACCTCACTTGACTCCATCGGACCAATAGTGGCCCACCTAAACCCCAAAACGTCTATTTCCATTCCCTTCTCCCACAATTCCCTGTCTGCGCATGCGCAGAATGTTGAACAAAAACGACACACTTATCCAGGCGGATGCTCCTTCACGAATGCTTCACAACGATACCTCATAAGACTCCATCGGTTCACTAGGGGCTCACCTCGACCCCAAAACGTATATTTCCATACCCTTTTCTCACAATTCCCTGTCTGCGCATGCGCAGAATGTCGGACACGGACGACACACTAGTCCAGGCTGATGCCCCCTCACGACTGCTTTACATTGATACCTCACTCAACTCAATTGGACCATTATTTGTCCACCTAGACCCCAAAACGTCTATTTCCATACACTTTGTCTACTGCGCATTCGCAGAATGACGTCAGATCCACGGCATACTAGTCCAGGCGGATGCCCCCTCACGTATCCTTCACAACGATACTTCACTCGGCCCCATCGGACGACCAGTGGCCCACTTAAACCCCAAAACGTCTATTTCCATTTCCTTTTCCCACAATTCCCTGTCTGCGCATGCGCAGAATGTTGACAACGGCTGAGACACTAGTCCAGGTGGATGCCCCTCACATAGGCTTCACATTGATATCTCATACGACTCCATCGGCCATTAGGGGCTCTCCTCGACCCCAAAACCTCTATTTCCATACCCTTTTCCCACAGTTCCCTGTTTGCGCATCCGCAGAATTTTGAACACGGCCGAGACACTAGTCCAGGTGGATGCCCCTCACATAAGCTTCACATTGATACCTCATACGACTCCATCGGCCCAATAGGGGCTCCCCCAGATCTCAAAACGTCTATTTCCATACCCTTGGTCTACCGCGCATCAGCAGAATGACGATATTCCAACCCCATACCCACCCCATCGG
>JAVTVY010055862.1:0-31538 GCA_036873755.1 Hanleya hanleyi | reverse complement strand
CCAGTACTACTCACTCCTGAGTCCTTCACTGCCTCCAACTCCAGGTAAAAATTCAATATGTTATGTTCAAGTAATCCCAAAACTATTATTTGCTTGCATTTCACAACCTTGGCCATATGGCACTGATAATTATTTGGATGGTATTTCAGTTGGTCAATTTTTTATCAGTGTTCACCAGGATATTAGCTAAAAATGAGGGATACAGGTCTTCCAATTTCCCCATTTCATAAAACAGGGAGTGCACTTTCCATCTCTTGTTAAGTCCGACAGATGTAAGCTGTGCAAATTGGAATCAAGGAGTGCAAATCACTCCTGCACACCCCTGGCTAACACACTAGTGTTTACATATAATTTGAAAAAAGCCTTTTTTGTCTTCTGATAACTAGTGAATACATTTGTGCAGGTTTAACCCTTTCACCGATTAAACCCGGTACACGGGGATAACGAGAGTGCCACCCGTACGACCATCCCCGGTAGATCGGGTTAGCTTTAAACCCGTTCGCTATCACGATGGGTACAGCACTTTTATTGTTTTGCATTCGTTTTAACGGAAACCTATCAAACACTGTATACTTCTGGAAAGCCGAAACCCTGATCAATTTGATTCTCGAAATTGTTTGCTTGTTTGAAAAATAAATAAAACAAATTTAGATGTTGAACGAAAAAAATCGGAATGAAAAATGCATTTTTCCCCACATACCGTGTGACGGGCATCTCGGCAGCGAGCCGCAAAAATGGAAAAAATCATCGAAAACCTCATCCTAACTCCTGTATTTTTTATGTTACATGACTGGTAAAGCGTGGTGAATATTCCCCAGACGACTGAAACTGCCAACGACGACCGGCAAAGTTTATTTCCATATTTTTACGAGTCTTGATCCGCAAAGTTTGTCGAACACATTTCAAAATGTCGGCAGCAAGCTGCGTTATTGAGCCGATGAGCCAATCGGTATGCGTAATTTTGCCCACGTGACCTCTAGCAGCCAACAGATTTGAGACGAGCGTAGACAGTGGCTGGAAGGATGGAATGACATCATTTTTATCTCGCCTTACGAAGTAAAGGGGAGATATTGTGAGAGGGGGAAAGAGGATGTCGTCGTCGGTGTCGGTGTCCCCTGTCTGGAAATGAATGGGTTTTTGGTTTAGCAAGTTAAAAAAAAATCTAGAAAAATTAGAAAAAATATAAAAAAAATATAAAAAATATGGGGGGTGGGTATGCCACCTGGGGTACTACCCCTGGGGTACTCTAATGTTAAAATCCCTATGAATGAGTTTTGCGTTTAGCTGAAGTGCACATGTACATCTGTACTTGGAAAGTTTCTTGCAGTTGTCAGCTGTCATTGGATGATTATGAAACTTGGTATACATGTTTCTTATGATAAGAGGATGTACCTGTGCTATTTTTGAGAAGAAATATTAATTTTTCTCAAAATTATGGCAAATGAAGAGTTTTCTGTTTAGGTAAATTGTACATGTAGGCCTCTACATGTATACATATACATCTACATGGTAACTTTGCTCCAGTTGTCAGCTGTCATTGGATGATTATGAAACTTGGTACACATGTTTCTTATGATTAGAGGATGTACCTGTGCTATTTTTGACAAGAAATATTAATTTTTCTCCAAATTATGGTAAATGAAGAGTTTTCTGTTTAGGTAAATTGTACATATACATGTCCATGGTAAGTTTGCTCCAGTTGTCAGCTGTCATTGGATGATTATGAAACTTGGTACACATGTTTCTTATGATAAGAGGATGTACCTGTGCTATTTTTGAGAAGAAATATTAATTTTTCTCAAAATTATGCAAATGAAGAGTTTTCTGTTTAGGTAAATTGTACATACAGGCCTCTACATGTATACATATACATCTACATGGTAACTTTGCTCCAGTTGTCAGCTGTCATTGGATCATTATGAAACTTGGTACACATGTTTCTTATGATTAGAGGATGTACCTGTGCTATTTTTGACAAGAAATATTAATTTTTCTCCAAATTATGGCAAATGAAGAGTTTTCTGTTTGGGTAAATTGTACATGTAGGCCTCTACATGTATACATATACATGTACATGATAAGTTTGCTGCAGTTGTCAGCTCTCATTGGATGATTACGAAACTTGGTACAAATGTTTCTTATGATTGGAGGATTTATCTGTGCTATTTTTGAGATGAAATATTAATTTTTCTCCAAATTATGGCAACCGATTGAGTTTTGCGTTTAGCCGAAGTGCACGTACATCTGTACACCACAGTTTGCTGCAGTTGTCAGCTGTCATTGAATGATTATGAAACTTGGTACACATGTTTCTTATGATTAAAAGATGTACCTGTGATACCATCCATACCATCACAACCATTCCTACCATCACTACCATCCATACCATCACTACCATCCATACCATCACTACCATCACTACCATCCATACCATCACTACCATAACTACCATCCCTACCATCACTACCATCCATACCATCACTACCATCCATACCATCGCTACCATTTCTACCATCACTACCATCCATACCATCACTACCATCCATGCCATCACTACCATCCATACCATCATTACCATTCCTACCATCCATACCATCACTACCATTCCTACCATCACTACCATCACTACCCTCCATACCATCACTACCATCCATACCATTCCTACCATCACTACCATCCATACCATCACTACCATCCATACCATTCCTACCATCCATACCATCACTACTATCCATACCATCCATACCATCACTACCATTCATACCATTCCTACCATCCATACCATCACTACCATCCATACATCACTACTATCCATACCATCCATACCATCACTACCATTCATACCATTCCTACCATCCATACCATCACTACCATCCATACCATCCATACCATTCCTACCATCACTACCATCCATACCATCACTACCATCCATACCATCACTACCATTCCTACCATTCCTACCATCCATACCATCACTACCATCCATACCATTCCTACCATCACTACCATCCATACCATCACTACCATCCATACCATCACTACCATCCATACCATTCCTACCATCACTACCATCCATACCATCACTACCATAACTACCATCACTACCATCCATACCATCACTACCATCCATACCATAACTACCATTCCTACCATCCATACCATCACTACCATCCATGCCACCACTACCATCCATACCATCACTACCATCCATACCATTGCTACCATTCCTACCATCACTACCATCCATACCATCACTACCATCCATACCATCACTACCATCCATACCATCACTACCATCTATGCCATCCTACCATCCATACCATCACTACCATCCATACCATCCATACCATAACTACCATTTCTACCATCACTACCATCCATACCATCACTACCATCCATACCTTCACTACCATCCATACCATCACATCCATACCATCCATACCATCACTACCATTCCTACCATCACTACCAACCATACTATCACTACCATCCATACCATTCCTACCTTCACTACCATCCATACCATCACTACCATCCATACCATCACTACCATTCCTATCATCCATACCATCACTACCATCCATACCATCACTACCATCCATACCATCAATACCATCCATGCCATAACTACCATCCATACCATCACTACCATCCATCCATACCATCACTACCATCCATACCATCACTACCATCCATACCATCACTACCATCCATACCATCACTACCATCTATGCCATCCTACCATCCATACCATCACTACAATCCATACCATCACTACCATCCATACCATCACTACCATCAATACCATAACTACCATCCATACCATCACTACCATCCATACCTTCACTACCATCCATACCATCACATCCATACCATCCATACCATCACTACCATTCCTACCATTCATACCATCACTACCATCCATACCATTCCTACCTTCACTACCATCCATACCATCACTACCATCCATACCATCACTACCATCACTACCATCCATACCATTCCTACCTTCACTACCATCCATACCATCACTACCATCCATACCATCACTACCATCCATACCATTCCTACCTTCACTACCATCCATACCATCACTACCATCCATACCATCACTACCATCCATACCATCACTACCATCCATACCATCACTACCATCCATGCCATCACTACCATCCATACCATAACTACCATTCCTACCATCACTACCATCCATACCATCACTACCATCCATACCATCACTACCATTCCTACCATCACTACCATCCATGCCATCACTACCATCTATACCATCTCTACCATCCATACCATCACTACCATCCATACCATCACTACCATTTCTAGCATCACTACTATCCATACCATCACTACCATCCATACCATAACTACCATTCCTACCCATACCATCCATACCATCACTCACCATACCATACCATCACTACCATCAATACCATCCATACCATCACTACCATCCATACCATCACTACCATCCCACATGGGACTGATGTTATTGTCTGTACCAGATAATCTATTCCAGACATTATTGTCTGTACCGCATCACTTATTCCAGACCTTATTGTTTGCTCTACATGTATGCTTTCAATACTGCTGCACCTTTGGCGGATGACCCCGCAAGGCGAGATGTTGGGGTTCTCAGAACGCTTGTATAATCCAATCGTATCCTCCGTTTTATTTTGCCATCCATTCAAGGTTATTTCCTGTGTAGAAAGGTGAAAGGTCGCTCTTTCCAATGAGAGGTCAAACATGAAAATTGGCCGAGTAAAACTCGAGAAAAACGCTGTCAAATGCGGTCGAAAAAAGACGATTTCTCCGTTGGATTTTGATGTTTTTGAGTCGAGAAAGCCGGGGAAAGCGCATTCTCTCGCAGTAAAACCTAATTTTGTATGCTATTTTATTTATTTTGCTATAAAACTATAGCAAATAACACTGGAGTGTGTATTGTGGAGACAGGTTTCTTATGTTTTTCTGCAAATCTCGGACGCAAACGCAATTTCTAGCATTCCAAAGACAACATATACAAATTTTAACAGTTCTCAGGGAATTGATCGTCAGCAGGTCACTTTTGTCAGGGGAAATAATCGGTGAAAGGGTTAAGATATTTTCACTTCTCTGCTTGTTCATCTACATTTCTTCATGGGTCTAAAATATAAGTCTATCTCTTGACAAAACCATGCAATCTATTCATCTGTTTTACATTATCTATTTCCCAGGAGAGACCATGGTGTTTCAGAGCTGAGTGTTCAACACAGTGGCTCAAGTTCAAGCAGCTTTACCCAAGTTTCGGCCATGAATGATGATCTCTTTTCACCACACAGTCTATTGGAGCAGCAAAGTTTGCTGGACCAACCAAATATTTTGTCCCCAGGGAGTTCCATCACCATGACACCATCATCCACAAAAGAATTCTCCCCATCTGCTAGTCATGATACAACCCCGACCTCTGTACCCTTGCCCCCTATCTCGTCCTCGGAAGAGCGGGATCTTGCCACACCCCAAAGTTCTAAATCCTCCCACTCTGGGCAGTCTGGACACACCCACCCTGACATGAGTCCCCGCAGCTCTGCCCCCCAGCCCCAAGAGCAGACAACTGTGGATGATCTATTTCATACGGATGCTAGTCGTCACAGCGATACTCTGGTCAGCACGTCAACTAGCACCAGTGAGCTGGGTGGTCTCATACAGCAGCCGGTCGATGAAGAGCCAAAGATGCCCAGCATTCCTTATGATGAAAATGATGAAGAGGTTGCCGAGGTCATGGCCGAAGTGGAGGAGGTAGAGATTGAGGAAGAGGATGAAAGTTCAGAGGATGAAGAGGAAGATGAGGATGAAGCTGGTAAACAGGATGACCAGGAGGATAGAGAAACAAGAGACGAGAGTACAGAATCCATCCCAGAGGTTCTTGAGGGAGGGGAGACAGAAGAGAAACGCCCTTGGCCCAAAGCACCGGACGTCTCCATTGAGGCACAGAGACTGGCTGTAGAAGCCATTCAGGAAAGGTATAAGTACCTACATGTACTTCTTTAGTCTTTAGTCAAATTAATACAGTTTTGTCACTATCATTGTCCATACATTATCATAACATCTGTACCAGTATGTATATGTATTGTTTCATGTTAGCACCCAGGATGGTGAGGGTGTGAGGCTGGAGGAGGAGGAGGAGGTGAAGGGTCCTGATGAGGAGAAGTCTGCCTCGGGGGAGGAGGGTGGGGCGTACCAATACCAGCCTACCTCCACCTCCGAAGACAGCGAGCCAGAGCCATCTAAATTCCCCAAACCTGACCGCCGAGTAGTTTACACAGGCTCAAGGTTTGTACACCAACTTGTCACAAATGAATAACGAACAACCATATGGAGCTGGCACAATCCATCCCACCGTCACACCTACAAATGAATCATGTCAACATCTGTAGATTTTCCTTGTACGTTGGATAAATTCTGTTCATTATTTGTTCATTCCATTGATATGATGGCAAAGACTGATTGTTTTGATGAAGGGCAGATGATGCAGTGCTCTAAACTAATCCATCCGAATAATAGAAAAGACACAGTTGCCTGACAAAGTTAGGTCATTCTTGTTTCAGTTTAATAGAGAAAATTAAATGTGCATCTTCATTGTTTATGAATGCTCATAGTGTAAAAAAATGTCAGCGTTTCACAAAATGCATCAGTTTATTTCTCAGAAGTTTATTGGGGCTAGATAATTTGATGTCTTTTTTTTTTATTGTAGCGATGAAGAAGCAGCTCAAACATTTACCCCCAAACCTTTAAGTGGGATTTACGGTGATGATAGTCCCAGGAGATCAGAAAGGTATGTTTATAGTTACAAAATTCCTCTTACAACACAGTTCTTAGCTAGTCTGTCCGAAACACTACTTCCATGCTAAAGTTCAGAAATCTTCTTATACTGAAGTCAGAAATATTCTGTTACCTCAAAGATCAGAAATCTTCCTGTACCAAAGATCAGAAATCTTCCCCTACACCAAAGATCAGCAATCTTCTCCAACACCAAAGATCAGAAATCTTCTCGTGTACCAAAAATCAGAAATCTTTTCTAGAACCAAAGTTTAGAAATCTTCTCTAAAACCAAAGATCAGAAATCTCTTACACCAGAAATCATCTCCTACACCAAAGGTCAGAAATCTTCTCTTACACCAAAGAATGGAAATCTGCTCCTACACCAAAGATCAGAAATCTTCTCTTACAACAAAGGTCAGAATTCTTCTCCAACACCAAAGATCAGAAATTTTCTCTTACACCAAAGTTCAGAAATCTTCTCTTACACCAATATTCAGAAATCTTCTCTTACACCAAATTTCAGAAATTTTCTAGACCGAAGATCAGAAATCTTCTACACCAAGATCAAGTCTTCTCTTACACCAAATGTCAGAAATCATCTAGACCAAGGATCAGAAATCTTCTACATCAAAGATAAAAAATCTTCTCTTATACCAAATTTCAGAAAGCTAGCCATACCTTTCAGTCTTTCTATCCCTAAACTAGAATTCCATAAGATTAGATGTTGTAACGTTCTATCAATAATTAAGGCTAGTTTCCATTGATAATTTTTTTACAGACGGGAGGAAACAATGGTAATAAAAGAAGTGGTCGACAAAGAAGCACTGAAGGAGGTAATCTAAAAACATTATGAACTGTGTCTCTGTCATGGAGATCCCACAACTCAATATGAATGTATAACCTTGTAAGAATATTTTGAGAACCCAGTATCAGTTTAATGGCAGCCTGGTGGTAAAAGATGAGAAACATCAATGTGAGTGAGAAGAAATGAATTCTTAATGGATCAAGTGTCGATGCTGTGAACTTCTGTTGTACAATTCCTTCCATAAAATTGTACCAGTATAAACTGGATATATGGAGTATGATTTAGAATTTTTCAGTGAGTGGTATCGACTGACTGATTTAACTACGCATACAGGGTTCGCTAGTACAGTAATTTATTTTGTAGAAATACCTGTAATCAATGACTCACAATGTTGTTGACTTGTCAGTCTTTCTTGAACCACTAATGACTTGATTCTCAAGGCTTTATTGTTGTTTTTTGATTGACAGCTACAAGAAGGTTTGACCCAGCTTTTGACTCAATTGAAAGCACAGCAAGAAGAAGTGAGCACATTGAAACGAACAGTTGAGGAGCAACACGACCAACAAATTCAATTCCAAAGACAACTTCAAGAAAAACAACAGCTCCAACAGGTCGCCATGGCAACCTCCGCACCAAATATGGATGAACAGCTCGGAAAATTGGAGAATGTGATGGGGTCAAGGGTAGAACGTCTACTCACACAGCATGCTCAACGTGAGAGTATCCTTTCTTTTCACAATCAGTGTGGCATGTAGCTATTTAACTGGATAAAATTAAGAATTAATGTGGTCGATCCGCAAACTATTAAAAATCTGATGTGCAAATTTCATCTACCATCCAATCAACATCCTCCGCAGCTTTACCCTATTATAGAGATGGGAGCGACATGATGAATAGGTCAGCCAATCCATAACCCACTCCTATGATACATTTTGGCGCAAATTCAAATTTATTGGGGGTCATCTGAACTGGGGTCTGATAAACTATGGGCAGTTTGAAGCATGTTCGGCTACCTTGTGTGGTGCATTGAATCAAGGGACTACCTTGTGTGGTGCCTTCAATCAAGGAACTACCTTGTGTGGGCTCCATGGAGCTTTTGGGATTGACCTGGGGTGTGCACAACAACACCCCAGGCCATGGAAATAATTAAGGGTCTCGACACCACAGATATCTTGCCATAAGAGGAGATTTCCGGGTGTAGAAAAGAGTGTGAAAATAAATAGGATCCAGGCATCTTAATATGACTAGAATATTGTTGAAACTGACATTAAATAATATTCATTAACTCACTCACTCAATCAAGGGTCCAGCTTGTGTGGTGTCTTCAATCAAGGGAATACCTTAAGTGTGTGATGCCTTTTTTCTAGGGACTACCTTGTGTGGTGTCTTCAATCAAGGGAATACCTTGTGTGGTGTCTTCAATCAAGGGAATACCTTGTGTGATGTCTTCAATCAAGGGAATACCTTGTGTGATGCCTTTTATCGAGGGACTACATTTTGTGGTGCCTTCAATCAAGGGTCTACCTTGTTTGGTGCCTTCAGAGGCAAGGGACTACCTTGTGTGAGGACTTCAATCAAGGGACTTGCTTGTGTAGTGCCTTCAATCAAGGGACTACCTTGTGTGGTGCCTTCAGTTGGGACTACCTGATGTGGTGCCTTCAATCTGATTGGACATTACTTTGAGATATCTACTCAGAATTGAATTACATTTCTTCAACACGCACAAGTTCTTCACATTGATGTGATTCTCCCCTTATTATGCCCCCCCCCCCTCTAATTAGAGGGGGGGGGGCCATATAGCGATCGCTTTGTCCGTCCGCCCGTCTGTCCGTCCGCCCCTCCGTCCGTCCGTCTGTCCGTCCGAATATCTTGTCCGCGCGATATCTCGGTTAATATTTGATGGACAGGATTGAAACTTGTATGGAGTGTGGCCAGTGCCTCATAGTTGTGCATCGTAGAGTTTTTTTCCCAGTTCCGGTATAATTTTCAAGAGTTATGTCCCTTTTTCTGAAATCTCTGGGAATGGGACTTGTCCAGGCTGGATCTTGGTTAATATTGTATGGACAAGTACAAATTTTGCATGATATGTGATCAGTGCCCCACAGTTGTGCAGCGGAGAGTTTCTCCCCATTTCGCTTATAGTTTTGACCCTTTGTTCCTGAAATTTCCGTGAATTGGGACTTGTCCGGGCTGGATCTTGGTTAATATTGTATGGACAATTATGAAATTTGCAGGATATGTGGTCAGTGCCCTATAGTTGTGCAGCGTGAAGTTTCTTCGCGTTTCGCATATATTTTCAAGAGTTATGGCCCTTTGTTCTAAAAGTCTTTGTGAATTGGGACTTGTTTGGGCTGGATCTCGGTTAATATTGTATGGACAAGTATGGAATTTGCAGGACATGTGGTCAGTGCCCTGTAGTTGTGCAGCGTGAAGTTTCTCCGCGTTTCGCGTATATTTTCAAGAGGTATGGCCCTTTGTTCTTGAAATCTTTGTAAATTGGGACTTGTCCAGGCTGGATCGCGGTTAATTTTGTATGGACAAGTATGGAATTTGCATGATATGTGGTCAGTAGTTTCTCTGTTTTCGGTTATATTTTCAAGAGTTACGGCCCTTTGTTCATCAAACCTAAGTGAATGGGATATATTTATTTTGTTCAGGCTGGATCTCAGTCCATAACCAATTTGGACTGGGAAAATGGCTATAAAATTGTTATTCTACATTCCAAAGCAGACCACATAGGTCCTGAAGTATGAAATTGCCCCAAAAAGAGTGAATTGGGTGCAAAATTCAAAGTTTGCTGATCGCTTCATAATTTCACCACAATATACTCCCAAGGAATGTAGGTCTCATAACCAGGTCACATTTTCGGATTTGGCGAAAGCCCTGGCGACCATCTTGCATCAAAACATTGTATTATTACTTGTTGGTCGATACTTGGAATATGTATTATGCGAGGCATGCCGAAAAAATGACTGAAACAGAATTTTTATAATTATCTAAATTAGGCCTCCACCGACCAATACAGAACAGAACAATGGTGGGGCAGTGTCGGATTAAAGGGGGGGGGGGGGCATACAGTTGAGCAATCTCTGATTGCTTCCTTGCTGTGTTTGAGATACTCCTCCATTCTCTGTATTCAAGTTGATAATAGATGTACACAGGTTTTGTCCTTAACCTTTCTCCCCTAAGACAATCGTCTACAGGAGGTATTACGACTTCAACAGATGCAGGAGCACCAGAGACATGAACAGCTGATGAACTCCGTCAGTCAAACACTGAACAGCACCCTGCCTGGCAAACTGGAGAAAGTGATGCGGTCAGAAATGAAGAACACTGTAGCACCACGTACGTATGTGTTTAGAGATGGAGGATGTCATAATCAGGGATTCATTTATGTACTCGCTATAAATGTATAGTTCATGTAATACAACACCAAGATGAATATAAATGCTCAAGTTTTATTGGAATTGTGAAGCTCAGTTGGATAATGTTAACCCTTGATTATTTCATTGTGTGGTGTCTCCAATCTGATTGCATTACTGTTGATAATTGCATTATTAAACTAAAGTTGTAATCATGATTTTTTCGTCCTTTCTAGATGTAACCAAAGTGTTAGAACCAGTCAAAGAGCAACTTCACCAGGAGTTGGCCCAAAAATTGACAGCCACAGACTCTCTGTTAAAGGACAATATTGGCAAAATGGTCCGGTCAAGGGTATGTGTCTTCATGGGCTATTGGTTATATGGGTTTCAGAGTACATTCACTGGGTTAGAAAGTATTGTAATTCTTGGTATATCCCTCTGGACAATAATCTGCCCCAATCCATGTGCCATATAACTGCAGGGATAAATAAAGGTCCTATCTGGAGGCCTTAGTAGGTATTTGGATGACTGGTCAACAGGAAGCACATAAGTGAAGATTCACTTGCTTTGTAGAAGCCATTAGTTTTCCTGGGCTCTCGCCATTTCTAACTTTAGCCATTCCATAAATTTGGAGAAACACTTGCACCTGCTTAAACTAGATATTTTGTTATTGTGATCCATTATCTTGCTCTGTATTAAACAATTAGGGACCATGCTAACGAGGGATAGAGAACCAGAGAAGGTGTATTCTGTCACCTTATCAAAGACCATGGCTGGTGATAAAAGACAAAGGCAATCAGAATTCATTTACTTTAAGGCAGCCATTCTAGAATATTAAATTTCTCTGTTGACAGGCGACAATAGAAGCTATAGGAACAGCAGCTGGTAATGTTGTACAGGGGCCTTTAGCCAGTGCCTACAGAGAGGCTTTCCACAACACAGTTATACCATCATTCGAAAGAGCTACACAGAACATGTGTCAACAAGTGAATGACACTTTCCAGAAAGGAACGAGAGAGTGTAAGCTACTGGACATTTTCATGTGTTTGTTTTGTATTTTACTGATCTAACTACTCTATTCCGATAGATCGCCTGGCCAAAGCAGCCAGTCGCTCTATGAAAATCGGATTCAAAGTTTGTCCTGCATTTCATCAGTAAACAGTCGTATGATTGATATCAACCAATTGAATGAGAGGCCAGAAAACTTTTCTTGCAGTTAGGCCTCAAACTTTCATCAGTTGCAAAAATGATCACAACTGAATGTGCATATACCGAGCCATTTCAAAGGGACATGTTAAATCATGATGTTGTAGTTTGGTGGATACATCATCTATGCTCTGACTCATCTTGTAATTAAAAAAAAAAAAAAAATCACAGCTGAATGGTTTAGGGGATTGAAGCTCATAATATCTACGGTACTACTTAGAAATGCTCAATTTTATAGATGATGACTGCTGTAACAGTCCCAAATCCATTCTCTTTTAGATTCTTTGCAGTTGGAAAGTCATTTAGAGAAAGTACGCAAGAAGCACCAGGAATCTCGTGACCCCTTAATACAACAGCTACAGGCATTCGCAGATACCTTCAAAACTACAGCAGATAAAATACAGTCTCAGGTCATCTCTACACTCCATACAGAGGTCAACGATCAACTGTCCACAGCTTTAGGGAGGTATGGATTGGATTGGATTTGATTACTTGGGCACTCCATTATGGTACGATGGGCACTGGTCATGCAATGCATGCCCAGGGTTTTTTTCAGTCACTTTTTACCCCTCTGCCATTTTGGCCTCGGGGTAATGTCGTCGTCATGTACGTCCATCCGTCCGTAAGTCCATCCGTCCATTACCGCATTTTAGGCAAAACCCCTCGGGATACAGTGACCAAACTTGGGAACTTATTTATCTATTTATAAGTCGGACGCCTATCAAAATTGGTTCCGCTCACCCCACATTTTACAGCGTTATGCCCCTTTACAGATGTATTAATTTCTTCTTTTGTGATATATGCTTGAATGTAATCAACTATATCTGCAGAACTGTGGGTGATACAGCTACTACATTTTGGAAACTTATTCATATAGTTGTATTCTAGAAGCCAATAGAAAATTAGTATCCTCAGCCCTTATTTTACTGATTTATGCCCCTTTCAGGTGCAATAATATCTGATTTTGTGATACATGCTTGACTGTAACTATAGTTATATCTGATGAACTGTGTTAGGTACAGCTTGCAAATTATGATGAAATTTTTTTATCTAGTTGTATTCTAAATGCCTACAAAAAAATTAGTCATCTCAGCCCATATATTTTGTGAAGTTATGCCCCTTTTCGGATCCATAAGCTCTGATTATTTTGTGATATATAATTGAGTGTGTAAGTTATATCTGCAGATCCGTGTTCGGTACATCTACTAAATTTTGGAAACTTATTTATCTAGTTGTATTCTAGATGCGTACAAAAAATTCATAGTCTCGGCTCTTAGTTTATGGAGTTGTGCTTGAATATATTCACAAGTTATATCTGAAGAACTGTGTTCGGTACAGCTACCAAATTATTTATCTACTTGTATTGTAGAAGCCTACAAAAAATGATTTGCCTCCGCCCTTAATTTGCAGAGTTCTGCCGCTTTTGTGATATATGCTTGAATGTAGCTGTTATCTGTAGAATTAATGATATGCTCTAAAAAGGACACTTCTGAATGATTAGTAAATTTCGCCATAATATGTTGCACTTTCTCAGCGAGGGGTTTTGTGAGTCTCACCCTCATTTTTCGAGGTAACCCCGAATAAAAACTATTGCAAATTGAGTTTTTGTATTGATGGGAATATGCGTTGTTGTTGAAAAAATTGAGTTAGGGCTGTTCCAGAAAAAAATGCATGGGGGGACAGAAGGCACTTTTTTTTTGCCCCCACCACCCATGTAATTAAATATATTTTTATCCCCACCACCCATATTATTGAATATAATTTGTAACCAACCACCACCAGATTTAGATATACAGTTACTTTCAACCCAACAACCCATGTACTTAAAATAAACGTACTTCAACCCAACAACCCATGTAAATAAAAAAAATATCTTCAAGCCAACAATCCATAAAACTGTATTTTCTGTACTGTTGTTATTTGCATTTTTGTATTTGTACATGTATCTCTCTACCTCCAGGCAATATTGTCACTTAAATTGGTTATATACACTGGACATCCAAATATATGTATAAAAAAATATTCTTCGTTGTTGTACCATGCAGTTCTGTTGCCGGCGTTGGCCCAACTTGTGTTCCCAGGGCATTGATAAATCGTTTGAAATGTCTCACTTTTTTCCCCCAAAATTGATTCCTTCAGTTCATCTATAGTTCTTATATAGATATATTCCTTAACTGACGTAAATCACCAAACCCGATTTGTCAAAAGGCGACCAGTATTGCCCCAAATTTACTGCCGTAAGAAACTCTTCAACAACTCTTTCCCCGCCATTCTCATCAACCCAGCCAAACCATTGAAGGTGCCGCTCTTCGATCAGAGATTGGAGTGGGTCTTTGTAAAAAAAAAATTCCCCCGCCATTTTCATCAACCCAGCCAAACCACTGAAGGTGCCGCTCTTCGATCAGAGATTGGAGTGGATCTTTGTAAAAAAACTCTGAACACCTGTGATGTAGACGCCACACTATTGGAAGCAAATGAAATTGGCTCTGTCCACTCAACATGAGATTGCGAGGCAGTGAATAGCTAAGATTCATAGCGTCTCCCTTCCCTCAATGCTATGCCGATAACCTTCATTAACTTCAGAAAATGGGCCGCGATAAATAAAAATACCGAAATGGCAGACTAAATTGCCCTTCGTCGGTCATATATTAATTACAGATGATAAAATTATCCTTATGGAGCCTCAAAATGACCTGAAATTGAGGGTCAAGAAGATGGGCATTTCCGTCATAATAGACCCTGTGTATACAGGGGATGATGATCACAACATCGATTATGGTATTTTTATTCATCGTGGGCCATTTTCTCAAGTTAATGAATGTCCAATAGGGCGCAAAGGTAATAATAAGTGCGTGATGGATATTTTAGCTAGGCAGCGAACAGACAATGCAAAGTCTCATTTTCAAGCAACTTGTTGATGGCTCAAACTTTATCATGGCTAAAGCAACCGCAAAATTTGTCTACGACTGTTTCAGCCTCTTGGGTTAGTATACATGTTTGATGTTCTATAGAATCACTGATCACCTATAAATATATACACCTCAGCATGCCTATGATTATTATAAAATATGGCTATTTTAATGTCGGGTAAATGGAAACCCTTTTATTATTTGCATGTTTTATCTGTTGTCTGATGTTCAGTTTGTTTTGTATGTTTTATATGTATGTATGATTGCGTTTTAGCCCAGCTGGGCACAACTTTTAAGCAAATATTCTATTAGATTTGAGATTTTTTGCAAGTTTAAAATGGTTATTCAAGTCACTCTTGCCAGTGGTTACGTATTTCAGTTTATCGTTGCACAACATGCACCGTCAGACGCCACTGATATTTATTTTTCCTACAGCCATGACCATTTAAATTGTTTTTGAGTCCTTCATGTCAGTCGTCCTGTCAACAATTTTGTACATAGTCGACTGAAAACTACAAATATACGTCTGACATTGTCAACAGTGAGCCATAGAAACTTCCCTGTGAAAACTGCCGCCAACAAACACGCGGTTACATACTGCTTTCAGTTACATTCACGGGACGAGAACAACACGCCCTCAGCTGGTCAGACTGCAGACAGAGCTACAGGCATTCAGCTTTCCCTGACCTACTTAACAGGAAGCTGAGTCGGCTGAGTCTATTTTGGGAAATACGACTCTGCGGGGAGAACGCACTGTTCTGGAAATCAATGTATAAACGCACGGGAACCAGTTATTTCGAACTTATTGAACCGGAGGTACATAACTCGAATTCTATTCACATAATTTATATTTTTGAGGCATTCTCAAACCCAAGCCAAAAGATTTTCCGTTTGCTAGAATGGTTTAACGGAGATTCATTATCTACAAAAATAGCAACAACAACAACATGATCGGGTGAGACTGAAAGTCCGGGAATTTTCTTGAGATTCTGAAAATCTGTTCTATTGGTCGAGATTGATCATGTGACGACATTCGGTATTTCTCGGATTCGAACATATTCCTCTGCACACACAAACTGTGTCACATAATGTGCCTCCTTATAACAGAATAATCGCCCCGAGGGTAAATTCTGATGGTGAATTCAGACGAACATCTTCTCGATCGCGCAATTCTTGGTGTGGCGACCCGTCAAAAAAAGGTATTCAGTAAAGAACAACTCGTCTTCTAGATTTATTTTGTGCAACTTTTATTAATTTTATTAAATCCCCCAACAACCACCAGAATTTAGTTTTCTATTCCATCACCCACAACCCACATAAATCAGTTTATCATTCAGACAACCACCCATGTAATCATATAACTCGTTTACCCCACGACCCATACGTAAATATATGAAGTGCCGTCTGTCCCCCCCCATGTACTTTTTTCTGGAACAGCCCTTATAGTGAATAAATATTGAGTTCTTCAAGAGATAAGTCGAGTACCAAATAAAAATATTGAATTGTCGTGAAAATTATCAAGCAAAATCGTTGTTGTTGTAACTCGCGAGTGCTACCGGATGACCGTAGTTTGCGCTTGCCTGCTTGACTGGGGCAAGTAAAATCAGCACGGATGAGCGCAATGTTCATGTTAGCTGCACGTGTTTGCAAGAACAATTTTCTTCGCATTAAAATACTTACTGGAAAAGTTTTATTAAGCAGATATTCTCCGAAATAAAACGTAGGAATCGTTTGCGGGCCGTAGCTTCTGTTAGATTATCCATTAGTTGTGCCTTTCACGCAAATGGCATATTATTTTTTTTAATATGAAAATGAATACAAATTTATTTTTTTGTTCATTAACGATGAAAAATTTAGTTTTTATACGCCTGCCAAAAGCGGACGTATTATGTGATGGCGGTTTCCGTCCGTCTGTCCGGTTCTCGTGTCCGGTCTATATCTGGGACAGTTTCCTATCTACAGTTTCAATTTTTGGTGAGTGGATACCCTACGGGGAGACGATGTGTCGCGTACCAAAATGAAGGTCGAGGTCAAAGGTCACTTGCCTAAAATCAGGAAATCATTGATCGGTGACAGTTTTCTATCTACAGTTCTAATTTTTGGTGAGTGGATGCCCTAGGGGAGAACGATGTGTTGCATACTAAATGTAGGTCAAGGCCAAAGGTCAAAGGTCAGTGTGACTGAAAAATCAGGAAATCATTAAAAATTTCTAATTTCTAATTTTGTGAGTGGATTCAAATAGGGGAAATGATGTGTCGCATACCAAAATGTAGGTCAATGTCGAAGGTCAAAGGTCACTGTGCACCCAAAATCAGGAAATTATTAAAAATAACATTTCTTTGTGTCAGTAGATATATTAGGGGGACACGATGTGTCACATATCAAAATGTAGGTCAAGGTCAAATGTCAAGGTCACTGTGCCCCCAAAATCGTGATATTGTTAAAAATCATGATTTTTTGAGTCCGTTGAGAAATTACGGGTAGCTGTTTTGTCATGTACCAAAATTTAGATCCAGGTCAATAGTCAAGATCACTGTGACCCGAGAATCAAGGTCAAAGGTCAGTGTGACCTAAAAATTAGGAAATAATTAAAAATTAAAAAAAAATTGTAAGTGGATTCAATAGGGGGAAATGAAGTGTTGCATACCAAAAATTAGGTCAAGGTCAACTTAGGTCTCTGTGACCCCAAAATCAGGAAATTATTAAAAATAATTTTTTTTTGTGTCGGTAAATACATTAGGGGGACACGATGTGTCACATACCAAAATGTAGATCAAGGTCAAAGATCAAGGTTACTGCGACCTCAAAATCGTGAAATTGTTAAAAATCATTATTTTTTGTGTCCCTGGAGAAATTATGGGGAGACGGTTGGTCATGCACCAAAATTTAGGTCAAGGTCAATAGTCAAGGTCACTGCGACTCCGGAATCCAGAAATCTTTGAAAATTACTTTTTTTGTGTCAGTAGATACATTAGGGGGACATGTGTCATGTACAAAAATGTAGGTCAAGGCCGAACGTCAAGGTCACTGTGACCCCCAAAAGCATGAAATTCATAAAAATCTTTTTGTGTCCATTGATACATTGAGGGAAGACGATGTGTCAGATGTCAAGGGCACTGTGACCCCAAAATCAGGAAATCATTACAAGTCACATTTTCATATGTCTGTCGAAGACGAGGTCATGTAATGCGATGTTGGGTTCTGTCCATTATCCGTTAACATTTGTTGTCCATGCGATATCTCTAGTTTCAAGGTATGAATTGGTACCAAATTTTGAGTATACCTTACTCGTATGGCAAAGAGGAGCCATACATCAATTTGTCAAAGGTCAAGGTCACAGTCCTCCAAACCTGAATCAAGTTTAGCTGACTATATGTGTTAGGTTGGAATATTCAGAGTTCTCTCCCCTACATGTATGTAGCATTTGTCCTGTGAAGTTGCCTGCCATGTTTGAAACCGCTACATTTAGTTTAAACTGTTGTGAAATAAAAACCATACAATTACTAATTTAATGGAGAGATGGGTCCTTCATGACCTTCATACCTGTTTTAATATTAACTCAAGAACAAAGGTTTACTTCATCACTTTCTTCTTCCTTCATGAAAAATTTTCTCGTCTGAGAGAAATCCATTTGCAGAAAAACTACTATTTTCTTGTGTTTGACTATTGTCGATTTCAGTGTGAGATATGTGAGCTCTCGGCTCTTGCTCCAAGGTCAACTAGTTGCCAAGAGTTAAGCTCATTTTAGGATGTGATATATGTTACTTTCTCAGAAGCACAAAATTGTAGACCTTTCTCTGGATTGCTAGCTACCAATTGGAATCAAGGCTATTAAACAACCTTGAAATTTGGACCAATGTGATTCCAGATATACGGGCGTTTTTTGAAGCCCCTTGGGCTCTCGTTAATTCATTGAATGATTAAAATCTTGAACAATTGGGTTTTTGTTTTTATTTTGCACGCGAAAAAAGTCAGTTTATGTAATTCCCAAAATTGACTTCGATAAAGAAAATGTGGCTAAAATAAAACCTGATGCCATGCAACCCGTTCCACTCCACATATATTCCCTTGTGATAATGACACATAGCCACTGTTGAACTCTTCCCATCATATATAATACATTTCATTTCGATCTACAATATCATCTAGACAATGCAGAGAGGATATTAATTCACCATTAGCCGGATATATTATTACTAAACTCGGCACAAACTTATGATTTGGTTCTGCATGTCTTACCTGGAGAGTCTGCTGAGGGGTGGACACATTGGAGGGGGAGGGGTTGGAGAAGTATAGAAGTATTCTGACATGTGATATTAAATCATTGATTTGGCTTCCTGATTGGTCTGGTAATCAAAAGGAGCTGAAGAGTATCTATATTGCCTGATTCACAGGTGTCTAAGAATGCGTAATATGGTAATTCCTCTAATAAATCAAGAACCAGCACGGATTCGAGCCCAGCTGGTCCATATGTGGAAGTTTGTCAGTTACTTGCCGATGGGCAGTGGTTCTCTCCGGGTACTCCGGCTTCCTCCACCAACCAAACTGACTGTCACCATATGAGTGAAACAAACTTAAGTGTGACATTAAACCAAATCCCCCGCCCCTCCCCTCTAATAAATCAAGAACCGGCACGGGTTCGAGCCCAGCTGGTCCATATGTGGAAGTTTGTCAGTTACTTGCCGATGGGCAGTGGTTCTCTCCGGGTACTCCGGCTTCCTCCACCAATCAAACTGACTGTCACCATATGAGTGAAACAAACTTAAGTGTGACATTAAACCAAATCCCCCGCCCCTCCCCTCTAATAAATCGATTATCCTATTGGAAATCGATCACCCATGATTTTTGCAGAAAAATATGATCGGAAGGATTTTCAGTAGATCCCATAAATTTGTAACAAAAATGATCACACTCGCGCTAAATGTGCCCTTTTTATACGCCCGCCAAAAAGGCGGACGTATTATGTGATGGCGGTTTCCGTCCGTCTGTCCGTGTGTCCGTCTGTCCGTCCCCCGTGTCCGGTCTATATCTGGAACACTTTTCTATTTACAGTTCCAATTTTTGGTGAGTGGATACCCTACGGGGAGACGATGTATCGCGTACAAAAATGAAGGTCGAGGTCAGAGGTCAAAGGTCACTGGCCTGAAAAACAGGAAATCACTTAAGTGTTCGTGTCCGGTCTATATCACTGAATGTTTTCTATCCACAGTTGCAATTTCTTGTGAGTGGATACATCAGGTGGAGACGATGTGTCGCGTACCGAAATTCAGGTCGAGGTCAGAGGTCAAAGGTCACTGTTGCCTAAAATCAGGAAATCATTGATCATTGATAGTTTTCTATCTACAGTTCTAATTTTTGGTGATTGGATGCCCTAGGGGGAGACGATGTGTTGCATACCAAATGTAGGTCAAGGTCAAAGGTCAGTGGTACCAAAAAATTGGGAAATCATTAAAAATTTCTATTTTTTTTGTGAGTGGATTCAATAGGGGGAAATGAAGTGTTGTATACCAAACATTGTGTCAAGGTCGAAGATCTACGGTCACTGTCCCCAAAATTAGGAAATTGTTAAAAACAACTTTTTTTGTGTCAGTAGATACATTAGGGGGACACGATGTGTCACATACCAAAATGTAGGTCAAGGTCACTGTGACCCCAAAATCATGAAATTGTTAAAATCTTGATTTTTTGTGTCCATTGATATATTAAGGGAGACGATTTTGTCATGTACCAAAATTCAGGTCAAGGTTAATAGTCAAGGTCACTGTGACCTCAGAATCAAGAAATTTTTAAAAATTACTTTTTTGTGTCAGTAGATATATTAGGGGGACATGATGTGTCACGTACCAAAATGTAGGTCAAGGTCACTGTGACCCCCAAAATTATGAAATTGTTAAAAACCATGATTTTTTGTGTCAATTGATACACTGAGGGAAGACGATGTGTCATGTACCAAAATTCAGGTCAAGGTCAAAGGTCAAGGTCACTGTGACCCCAAAATCGGGAAATCATCAAAAATAACTTTTTTCTCCCAGTAGATACATTAGAGGGACATGATGTGACCCCAAAATCAAGAAATCATTAAAAGTCACATTTTCATATGCCTGTCGAAGACGAGGTCATGTATGTGATATCTCTAGTTTCAAGGTATGATTGGTACCAAACTTTGAGTATACCATACTCGCATGGCAAAGAGAAGCCATACATTTTGAGATCAATTTGTCAAAGGTCAAGGTCACACAGTCCCCCAAAACTGAATAAAGTTTTCAGAGTTCTCTACCCTACATGTTTATGGCATTTGTCCTGTGGAGTTTGAAACAGCTACATTTAGTTGAAATATTGTGAAATAAAACCATACATTTACTAATTCGATGGGGAGAGGGGTCCTTCATGAACTTCATAACTGTTTATTAACTCAAGAACAAAGGTTTACTTCATCACTTTCTTCTTCCTTCATGAAAAGTTCTCTCGGCTGAAAGGAATCCATTTGCAGGAAAACTACTATTTTCCTGTGTTTGACTATTCTCGATTTCAGTGTGAGATTTGTGAGCTCTCGGCTCTTGCTTCAAGGTCAACTAGTTACCAAAAGTTAAGCCCATTTTAGTTTATCATTCAAAGATCTGATATATATTACATTCTCAGAAGCACAAAATTGTAGACCTTTCTCTGGATTGCTAGCTACCAATTGGAATCAAGGCTATTAAACCACCTTGAAATTTGGACCGATGTAATTCCAGATATACGGGCGTATATTGAAGCCCCTTGGGCTCTTGTTGATGTGTGCCAGTGGCAGTCGGGATACAAACAGTGATGGACGTAAAAGACCATATGTAGCATGTCTAGCCGTATCACGGACTCATTCAAAATTTTCCAGCGAAAGTATCCATAGTCTATATATTTTACTAGGTAACAGAATATGTCTATTATTATGCAAATTAGGCCCCGTGGGGCTTCCGGGGATGGACCTGGGATGTCGTTGTGCACATCGCAGGTCATGGTAAGAATATAGGCCTCAGCTCCTCAGAGAGCTTGTCGTAAAAGGCGACTAACTGTGGCACCCATGGGGTTCCCGGGTGTGAAAAGGAATAGGACCCCACCTGTGTGGTTCCCAGGTGTGAAAAGGAATAGGACCCAACATCGTGATATGATTGAAATAAAGTTGAAAGCGACGTTCAATCATTTTCAAACACTCACTTATGCAAATTAGATAATGGACAATTTATTTTTTACTACCATGCGATGCATATATATATTTGTCCTTTGTCACCTATGTCAGTTTTTAGCTCTCGGCCAGCATTGACACAGGGTATTGTCGTCGTCGTGTGCGTACGTCCATCCGTCCGTTACCGCATTTTAGGCTAAACCGCTTGAGATACAGTGGCCAAATTTTGGAAACTGATTTATCCAGTTCTAAGTCCGATGCCTATCCAAAATGGCGTTCAAGCCCAGCTGGTCCATGTGTGAAAGTTTGTCAGTTACTTGCCAAAGGGCGGTGGTTCTCTCCGGGTACTCCGGCTTCCTCCACCAACCAAACTGACTGTCAACATATGAGTGAAACAAAAACTAGAGTGTGACATTAAGCCAAATTCCCTCCCCCCTCCAAAATGGCTACGCTCGGTCCATATTTTACAGAGTTATGCCCCTTTACAGATGTATTAATTTCTGATTTTGTGATATATGCTTTAATGTAACCAACTATATCTGCAGAACTGTGTTTGGTACAGCTACTACATTTTGGAAACTTATTTATGTAGTTGTATTCTCTTCTACTCCAATTCACCGACACTGGGGTCGGAGGGATACACCATCTTCTGATGGCTCTCGTTTATCTAGTTGTATTCTAGATGCCTCAAAAAAAAAATTAATTGTCTTTGCCCATATTACCCCTCAGCCCATAGGGCTGCGGGGTCTTGTCGTTGCCATGTTCGAGATTCGAGATTCACACCATCTGAGAATGGTTATCATTGGATGGAACCTCAAGGCTTTAAATTAATTCACAAAACTTGTTACTGCAGGCTCTGCTACTTTAATTCCTCAGCAAGTAGGCCAGTAAAGTTTCTGGAGATTTAGCAGATTCTTGATGTGACAGGGGCAGTGGCATCTAATTATTTTAGGCCTGTATTCAAGAATATCTTTAATTTGAAAACAAGCTTTTTTGCTGTTTCTTCATTGAAAACGTGATTCCCAGTTGCTTCTCAATTCACACATTATTGTGATATATGGGCAGCATGTCTGGAGACGGATTAGAGAAACTATAACCAATTTTTGGGATGGCCTTTGATGGGCTTATGGTGTGCAACAAGTATACGGTTGGCAAAAACAGTTTGGGTCCAGTTTTTGACAGTTAACAGCCAACCAACGTGATATTTGAGGTACATATTTTAGCCTTTTAAATTCCATTCTGGTGGTTTAATAGCACCACTCGTGCATGTGTCTCGGGCAGTTGAGCGGGATAAAAATGAAACTGTTTTCATGCAATACTGTCCACAACTAACCAATATTTAAAGATTAGATGCATTTCACAGCTTTCACTTTCACAATTTCACGCTGTCAAAAAAATTCAATCTTCAAAATTTCTTTTCATTACTCTTTTAGGCGATTACCAAAGATGGGCATAATTTGTGAGTGTCCTGACTGTTTCATTCTGAGCAGTCAACAATTATTTGTTACTGGTACAACATAATGTTCTTATTTTCTTCACCGAACATATTATGGTACCTTTGAAATTATTTAAAACTGGGTCAGGATAGCCTATATCTGGCCGGACCCACATCAATTTTGAACCTGTTTGCATACCTCGAGCTTATCCCCCCCCCTCCAAATAATAATGGTAATGGTGGGCATATGTCAATCAATGTGTTTCTATGCCAATAACCTGTTATCATACTTGCTCATGCATGATCTTTCTTGCCACTGATCAAGCTACACTTTCATGCATGCTGTAATCCCGCCGCAGCGCTCGCATTATGCAACTCGAGTCTATTATATGTATGGTACATACATGTATATCACGCAAACCATATCCTACATGACCAGAAAAAAAATCCAGCTGAGGGGTCAGTGCACCTTTTAGGTGCTTGCAATTCATGTTTTATGGAGTTATGCCCCTTCCTGGATGTAATAATCTCTGATTTTGTGATATATAGTTAAAATGTACACGTTATATTTGCAGATCCATGTTCGGTACAGTTACTAAATTTTGGAAACTCATTTATCTAGTTGTACTCTAGAAGCCATCTCGACCCTTATTTTAGGGAGTTATGCTCCTTTTCGGTTGTATCTTGGATATTCTTGAATGTGACCAGCTGTATCTGAAGAACTGTGTTCGGTACAGCTATCAAATTTTGGCAATTTTGGTAGTCTAGAAGCCCACAAAAAATTATTCGTCTCGGCCCTTATTTTACAGAGTTATGCCCCTTTTTGGGTGTAATAATTTATGATTTTGTGATATATGCTTGAAAAAAGCTGTTATATCTGCAGAAATAATGATATGCTCAAAAAGGACAATTCTGCATGATAAGTAAATATAGCCATAATATGTTGTACATTCACGGCATATTTCCCAATTGCTTGGGGGAAGCTGAGGGGTTTATGAGTCTCACCCTCGCGTTATTTTTTCTTAGTATAATATATTCTTGACTTTATTAAACAAAAATGACTTTTTTTACCTCTGTTTTAGAGAGGTAGATTTCAATAACCTGTTAACATCCCAAAAATTGAATGTACTGTTTTGTCCTTCAGTTTCAAAGATAACTTACTTTCACATGTGCGAGATGTGGTGAAAGAAGAGGTGAATACGATCATGAAGGAGCAGAGTATCTCTCTCAGTGACTCTGTGGTGAACGCTGTACGGACGAGTGCTGCCACACCTGTGCCCATGCCAGTCGACCCACAACAACAACAGGCTGTCATACTCTCACTGTTACAACAGGGTCAGCTGAATGCAGCCTTTCAGAAGGTGAGCAGAAGTCTGATATTCACACTAAGTGTGCCAGTTCTAGTCCTCACAAGTTACTGAATTGTGAAAAAAAAACTAGAGATGCCCTCAAAATAGAGAGCAAAGAAAACAATACTAAAATAAAATCTAAAAAATTGAAGAAGAAAAAACCATTGAAAATCAATGTTGAGATATGTTCATGAAGATTCCTCAATTAAAGATGTAATCAGCCTCAAATCTGGGCTGAAATCGATGTCTCTCAAACTCCGCGAAAGTGACATATGTTACAACAGAAACAAAATGAAACACATTTGACCACAAAAAACTCAATTTGTTTCCACCATTCACGAGAAAATAGAAGGAATTTATCTTTAAAAATAAACGGCTTATTTTTTTCGCGGTCGTGTCAACAAGCGTACACGTGTGGTGCATTCTACCAACGTATGCTATGCGACTTTACCGAAGCGTAGGCATGAGCCATGACGTTATCCCATAGCTGCAGCTATGCAGCATTCAAATTTGTGAGCATCGCTACGTCATTGCACGTGACGTCATTTCCCTCTCCGCGAACAACACACATTCAATGGCGAAACAGAAAACCTGTCGAAGCGGGCAGAGTTTCACATTTCTCCGACAAGATATTCTTGCATTCGTTGTTTATTGGCGATCCCACTATCATCAAATATAGTACATATGCTTTAGCAAACTTGGCTGCTGAATAATGCACAGGGGAGAGTTTACAAAATCCATCCATTTTGAGGCTGATTACATCTTTAAGCATCATATTTGAGTCAAACTTTGCCTAATTTGCTGGAATTTGGGGACTTTCAATATCTCTAATTCCGTGCCTAAAAAAAGTTGCCATAGCGATTAGAGGTCGTGCCCAAATTCGAGATATCTAAAGTATCAATGTACGGTACCTCAAAAGTCTGTTTCAAGTACTATTTAACCCCATCCCCCTGAGGAGGAGGGGGTTATTGGAATCGTCCTTGGCTATGTAGACCTCAGAAACCTTTCTACATCAAGAGCGGGAAAACTAGGAAGAGTTAGGCTCTGACACTTGCCTAGTTAGTCACAGTTGTAATGTTGTGAGTCTGTATACAAACAAACAGAGAAGTATTCAAATCATGATAAGGTCTCTTCTCGTTTCTTGTCTCAAACTGCTCAAATCAGAGGGACTTACTCGTCTTTTGATTAGACGTTAAACGTTGTGCTCAAGTTAGGATGTGCCCAAATTGGCGAGGAAAAACAAAAAAGTTGTTTTAAATTTTTTTTTTTTTTTCATTGAGAATCAATAGAGGGTAATTGTGCCCAAATTATGGTAATCTATAATTAAGCCCTGTTCCGTGCTCAAACTACTTTCCCCATTTCCTTTTCTCAGTTCAGTTTAAATTGCCTTTCCCCCGAATATTCCTTAGCTTTCTGTGGTGTGCGAGTCAAGATGAGTATGTACTTATCGACCCTTTACCAAAGTTGAATAATCAAAATATGTTGGTTTCTGAGGATATTTTCAGTTTCCTGACCATGTGTTTCTGCGGACAATGCACCTCCATGATTTTCTCCGTCTGAAAAGAAAAGAAATAGAAAATTGTTTTTTTTAATAATGCTTCACATCCGATTTTACAAGGTTGTCACCGATGACGGAAAATTCTATGCAAAACTATTATCCTAAGTGTTGTGTCATTCCTATCCAAATTCGCGGGTTGTGATCTCTTCATGGAACAGCCTATTAGAGCTGTTACTTTTGCAACGACATACCCAAGACCACTTCGACCAAGACGGCAGGAACGACCAAGAGAGTGACTGAAACAAACACTGGATAGACATACAAAACAGACCATTTAGTCTGCCACTCTGAGAGCATGTCCAATGATGACAGGGTATTATTTTGGCATATACATGTGACAAACAATGCCCAGATCTATTACATACCAATTGCATATACAAAATAGGATGGGGTTTTCGAAGTCCATGAGTTCTATTTCAATTTGGACTAGTAAAACAGGTTAACGAGCATCACTTCTGTTCTCAGTTTTACAAGTTTATCTGGGAATATTCTGCTGAAGAGGATTTGCATGTTAACACCTTAGTTTATACTTGAATATACATTGGTTTGATCTCTTATGATTGTCTGTTCTTCCAATTATCGCAAGCCAATGAAAAGACCAGAATTATATTAGAGAATTTGAATAGACCAATCAAGTGTTAGAAGTGGACAAAAGAGTCGCTTCCCTTGATGCTCTAGAGTTTACAGACAAACACATTAGAGTATCATACTCTCCTTTGTCCTACCCATGTTTTATTCCTATAGTTTACAGCATATGGGGAGATTAGGTTTATCAAGGTAAATGTTATTTTTGTTTCTATTATCCAGGCGCTTTCAGCATCTAATTTAGAGTTGGTGGTGTTCGTGTGTGAGACGGTGAATCCATCCCAAGTGTTCAACCAGACACCTTGCCCATTACAGCAGCCTGTCTTACTTTCGTTGATTCAGCAACTGTCCGCGGACATAGGACAAAACACAGAACTCAAGCACAAGTCAGTATCTATGTAATCCACTCCAAGCCTGAAAACAAGCACATCAATCTCACGTAATGCCCCACCAGCATGGGTCAACTCTAGTCAAATGGAAGATCTTGTTTGGTAGAGGGGCTATTCATAATATTCTCTACTTATTGTCAGGTTTGAACTCCAGGTTGTCATTGGTGTTTTATGTAGCCAATAACAACTGGACGAATTGTATTTAGTATTTGTGACCAAAAACAGATAAAATCTGTCTGCTCATTGTCCAAATTTGGAGGAGATTGCTACTATTTACACTAGAGTTTTTTTTTTGGCAATAGAAACTAACACGGGACTACAGTGACACTAACTCAGTCTTGGTACTCCGTATTTATAAAACTTACTACCCCGACCATTTGTGAATGATTTGCTATAATATGGTGTTTATTTTCCAGGTATTTGGAGGAGGCCGTGATGAATCTAGACCCTAGTCACCCTGTTACTCAGGAACACATGCAGGGCGTGCTCTATGGACTTTGTCAAAAACTCAAGGTGTATATCCAAGCCAACTCCACCGACAAAACAGCGAAAATGCTACGAATGCTTCTCATGGCATCCCAGTCTCTACTCAAACAGTGACCTCGATATTAATCTTGAATGGAATCTAGATGTACATGTAGCAGACTCCTAATCCATAGATGGACAATTGGTCTGTTACCTCTGCTGCCTTTCCAGTGCCATAACTTTGGAACTTTGTATAGAAATGCCAAGAATGAGCAAATTTTAGCTGTAAAACATGGACTTTAAACCTCAAGACTTCAGAATTCTTTGTAGATTTATTTCCTCTTTGAGATACCGAGTACTTTTCATATTGTGTACTGATGAAAGACTTACAAGAAGATAAGAATCTGATTTATCAAAATGTATGGCTAAGGTTCCTGGTAAAAAGGAACCTATATGGAGTGGTAGGATTGGGGTTAATTCCACACTGGGTTAAGTAAGTAATCTCAGTAGAAAGAACAAATCTGATAATACTGTACACCATTCTTGCAGATTAACCAGACCAGGAAGGGAAGGGGGGTGGATTCGTTGATGACCATTGTAAATACACAAGAGCTAGAAGCATGGATAGAAGTGTTCTCCAGGAATCCAAGTTAACTTACGGTGTGTGACAAGTACTAAATGGGCGGGTAGTGGGACTTACGTACTAATCAAGCTCCTCGCTGCCACACTGGTGAATGTATTAGAGTTAAACTGTCCTATCCAGATGTCCTTGCTGGTGAAAGGTCCGAGAAACTTCACACCACTACTGAGATCTGCATGTTAAATGTCATCGATGAGCAGAGTTAAGCACCTGTTCCCTGATACTGAAACAATGATGTACACTGTAATACCGACGGTCACGGATGTACAAAGGGAAGTAACTTTACCAACGTCACGGCAGAGGGCGTGACTGCTTGGGGGTCAGATCGAAGATTGTTAACATGGTGGATCAATGGAAATTGACGCAAAACGGTTTCCAGTTCGATAAATGGGCGGTCAAAATGAAATTAAAACAGATGTACTGCAGAGTGACTATCATAACATATTGACAGATACACGAGGCGCTCTTGTTGTATGATGTAAGATATATATTTCTAGTCCAAATGAATTGAAGAATCTGGTATGTTCTTCTGTGACGTCGATCATTCGCTATGACGTTGCAACAATCCATATTGTGATGACGCCACTCGCGATGCCATTGTTGGCGGTCCAAATAACAAACGTCACAAGAGAACGTCATAATACAAATGTATCAGAATGTATATATTCGTAGCGTCGCAAGCTATCGTATGGCTGCAGGATAAATCTGACCCCCTCTGCACTCCGCCCTCTACCGGTATGTCAGCAAAGTTGTTCCCCTTTACGTATCCGTGACCGTCGGTATTGTGAAGACAGGTCATGTCCTTGAAAGATTTTGCTCATGATAAGCTAGGGTACATGTAAATACATTTGTAGAGCTATGCTAACAGTCTTTCAGAAGATCATGGTAGACAATGGTACAGGAGACCCAATAACATATCCCACCAGATCATCAGTGTTTATTGATCTATAAATAGTTCGGGTACCAGGGAATACAACACACAATTCTGATAATGTTGCATTTTCTTTGTCAAATCAAAATCTGCTGTCGGTCACAGACTTAATTATGCACTGTTCCATTAAGATGCATGTATGGAGAGGAGCTATCATGTAACATAAAGAAATATCTTCATTCTTCTTCTAAACTGGTACACTAATTTAAGCTAAAGTACAGAAGAAACTTGATTCCCCCCTCTTCCTTTCTGCGTGTTGTCTTCGTAATGGACAGTATAGTGTCTCTGAAGACAGTATAGTGTCTCTGAAGTGATTGTGGATCATTGTGCGGATAATGGTTCCACCATATGATAAATAATTTATTTTATTGCTTAAAGCTGTGCCTTTACTCCAATTTACATTTTCTGTTACCTGATTAAATGATTACATGATTTTTTTTTCCAAATCCCAGCACAGTAATTGTGCTGTTTTTTTTGTTGATCTTTTATTGACCAGTGAATACAGACCGATCCCATAATGTTTTTCAAATGAGTTCCTACATGAATTTGTGTCTGCAGACTGGACTCCATTAAACATGGATGTACTTGTATGAAATTATCAGATTCCAAGTTTCATTTTCTTTAGTTCAAACAAATTTTGTTGAATCAGTCCCGAGTGGGAGCACAATGAGCCAGAGCTTGTTTGCGTGTCTCTTCATTACTTTATTCAGAGGATTTTGAGTTTGATTTTTAGTAGCTCCTGTTCAGGCATTTTGATGGGTGGGAGATGGAAATATTTTATTGCATATCATGACCTGGTTTTACTATCAATGTTACTAATTCTTCAATATTCCATATTTTGCTGGTATGATATATGGTAAACTGATCCCACAATACTTTTGACAGTGCCGTTTATAATGATCAACAGCAAGAATTAAACACACAAATCTTGGAAGAGAGAGTAATTCAGAACTAATGTGCTATTCTGGTCGTCCACTCTTTTACTCTGACAGTGAAGGTTCAATATGAACCTAATAATTTGGCTACTTAATCAGATTCTTCATTCTCTCAGAGTGATGAGGATGCAATGAATGTCAATATTAACAGACTACCAATGCCCTCATTTTGTTATCTTAATCTTCTATGATATGCTATACTAGATAACCTCTAAGCAAATGTCATTAAGAAATTGTTTCCAAATTACCACTCGACAGTCTTGTAGATAGAAGAACTTTGTTGATGCATTGAGGTTTTGAATGATCCATTGGAGAGATTTTAATTATGGAGGAAAACTATGTTGACAAAGCTTTGTTGAGTAGTTTCCATATTTTTAGTTCTGTAAATAATGCTATTAATATTTTATTTCTGTTCTCATTTTAACTTGTATAAACCTGAATCTGTACACCTGCAAGTAAATGTTTCAAGAGGCTGTACTTTTGTGAGACTCTCCTTTTGTTTTTGTTGGCCTACTTCTCACGATTAGCTTTTAGGGATATAGTTAACAGACATCCGACTTTGGTGAATATTACTAAGGCATATCGGTCACCCACTGCATTTTATGTTGTAAAATGCTCACTTGGTGTGTGGATTGCTGGTTGCATGCTGGTCATCAAAAATCAACACTCAGAAGAAGAAGTCTGTCAATTCATTTATTATTATTACAAAAAAGGTCAATATTATAAACAGTGTTGAAGCATAGTTCATTGGCAGATAATATTAAAATATGAAGACCCATTCATTTTCTGTCGCAATTGGACTAGCTGTGTTATGGCCATGGTGACCTGACTTGTGAATATCAAGCAAATTTCGGATTGACACCTGCTTCAACCTTGAGGTAGTCCGATATGACGATTACAAACTGGCCAAATGAGATAACTATGTAGGGTCTTGTCCACCGAAACATGGCAGCCATCTTGGCAGTTGAGTTAGTGATCTGTTTTCAGTCCCTGCCCT
>JAVTVY010055861.1:0-30240 GCA_036873755.1 Hanleya hanleyi | reverse complement strand
CTGAGTTGTTCTGGCATGTTCAGGTAACCCGTCGGGAAGTGCCAACACTTAATCCTTTACCGGCACTAACAGTTTTGTGTCTATTCATGAGACGGTAATCCTGGCGCCTATTTCCTGCCCGGACCTGAACTCCTGGCTAGGTTTCCGACATTTTTAATTATATAATTCCTCTGTTACCTGCTGGGTATGTCCGGAAACATCAGTTCTTATTGTTTCCCTTAAGAAAACACGTTTTCTACAACACGCCATCTGTTACTATCTCATATATGGTTAGATATACATTTCCAATAACTTTATTATACAACTATACATTGGATAAAATATTCTTAACAAGAACAACTAAATCTCACAATTTAGTAAAGTAAAATAAGTTGTTATTTACAATAATTTCCTTCCCATTTTTATATAATTCAATATTTATACTCGTCACATAATTCATACCACATATATCAGATCATGAAACGATAGTCCATTATAGTTGAGTCAATATATATATACACGACAACTTCATGTAAACCTTTATATTCCATGTTATTTTAACCAGTAATATTTAAAAATTAAACTCTTTATACACTTGTATTCTAGCTACATAACATTACGCCAATTTCCACCACCTCTTGATGGGCATAAATTTGCATAATGTCCTCTTTTATTACACGCAAAACAAATGACATTTGAACCTGAATTATTGCGTTTGCAGGCTGCATTTGGATGTCCAAAAATCTGACATCGCTCACAGTAAGGTCTGTTATATCTTGATTGCTGAAAATTTTGTCTGTAATTACTTGGCCCATTGGAATTTCTAAAAGTGCTTTGCCAATTTTGTCTATTCCTATTGTTTGGGTAATTTTCGCTGTAATTTCCGCTATAATTTCCGTCCTGATTTGGATTATTCCATTGTCGGTTCATACGGGTATTAGTCTGTTGTAGTTGCTGGTCTAATGCATTTATTTGTCCTTTCACTTGTCGGATTTCCTGAAGGATATCTGAATTTATTTCAGTCATAGCAGCTACATTGGGTTTCAGATCTAACGTGACAGCTTGTACTTTCATTTTACTGGCCATCTCCGCCAATTTACTCTGCTGAATTACAGCTCGTAAGGTTTCTGGGTTTTGTAATACCACCTGGTATTTAAATTCTGGTTTTAGTCCTCTAATTATTGCTAATTTTGTGGCCTGTTCATCTTTTTGTAATTTACAACAAAGATTTATTATATCATTTATGTACGTTTCCACTGATTCGTCGAGAGCTTGTAACCTATTTTGCAGTACATTTTCATAGGTCCAGTTTTCCTGCGGATTCATGTATTATTGTTCAAAAGCATTTCGTAAAGCTGCCCACGTAGTTTTCTGGTCGTCGGGAAGAAGCATAAACCAATTACTGGCTGTTCCCATTAAAAGTAATGAAAAATGGTTAGGTTTTGCCTCATCTTGAATATTATTGAGTTGACAATAAGTGTCAAATCTTGTCAAGAAAACACGTGCATTTTCGCTAGACAGGCCTAAAAATGGCGCTGGTCGAGTTATTCCTAATAAATTTCCTGCTTGGGCCATGTTCACTTGTAATGGTTCGTTTAATACGTCAATGCCTTGATTAACTATAATATTTTGATTCTCCGCAGCGTTAAGGTCTTGATTTTCAGGGTCAAGATTTTCGTTATCTACTTCTACTCCTCCTTCTGCCACACCTTGAACGATCTCGTGTTGGTCCGCCACAATTAATGTTTCGGGTTGCTCATTTATAGGGGGAAGTGGGACGTTATGTATTAATCTACATGGGGTTACTAGCCTCTTGTTATTCCTTAATAGCATGAATAATAAGCATAATACTATAGTGTCAAATGTAACGCTGACATGCAGTTCTTAATTAAATACATATAGTACTAAAAATCACGCATGTTTCTTCCAAAATCCACAAATAACAGGTAACAATTATTCCACCATTTTTTGTATTTATTTCTTATTTTAAAATCGCAAAAATCCCGTGCCAACGGTTCTCCACCATATAAAATCTATGTATTGTTTACCTATATGTTGATAAGGTAATGTTTACTAATTTCCTGCATGTACTGATATACATAATCTGGCAGGTTTTATTCTGGCTCGAGAGATAACCGGAATATCTAAATCCAATCTAGATTTAGACCATTGACACGGGAGAAGTTTGACAAGGGGAATGTTACCATAACCAATGTGGATAAAGAAAGAACACACCAAGACATCAATTTGTGCCAACAATAAATCTAGTATTTATTTAGATGAATCAACTCCTTAGTCAAACATTCAGGAGGATATAGCGCACATGTTTTAATTTTGTATATAAAGATTCTAAGATTTAGCTACGAATTAAAAAGTTCTACCGCAAATATAATCTAAACAGCAATTGTAAACAAACACACATAATTTAACTTACCTAACTGGCTAGGTTGAGCAGCACAAGGCGACCGTATCCAAGAAGAGTTTTAACCAAGGGTATTTTGATCTTTGAAATCTTTTCTTATATAGAGGCGAAAGTTTTAATCTAAAATGAGATCTAAGAGTTATCGCCTGGAATTGCTCAAACCAACCTATCTAAACTCACGGGTAGCCGACTTCTTATAATTGCTACCGTGAACAAATTATAGTTATGTTAGGAGGAACTAAGAGAATGGACCACCAATCCCATGGTCAGTTGAACACTTTTCTTTGAAGATTCCGACTGGTCACTGTCACTTAAAGAATCTATTGCTACACGAATATCTAAACTGTTGTGACCAGTGGATTTTAGAGGCCCAAACCGGAAAATGAACCTAGATAACGCCAAAACATTGACCATGCAATTAGTTGCCGAATCTATGAATTCCCCCGTATCAGATTAAAACAACAGATATAATATACATGATATATAGGCCTAACGCTCAAGTGACAAATAATAAAAGTTCCAAACCTAACTAATCAATATCATATTAATCATACAGTGACAGACCGAAGTCGTTCACTACAATGATTCCTGGTACATGTATAACCAATTATATGAAACTCGCCCTATTGGCATTTAGTACAGGAATCATTAATTATCTTATAATATACTCCACATTTATTTCAGCTTTATTTATATTTAGTTTTCTTTATTTAATATCTACATTTAATAAATTAACTTTACTATATAAAAGAGAATAAATATATTAAAAAGAAAACCAATTTATTACATGATGTATTTCCTAAATGTAGTGCCTTATAACACTCCTCACCTTAAAAGAAAGCAAGTCGTCCGCGACTTGAAACGATACAGTGACTGTGATTGAACAAGAGATAAAGATACTGAAGTTATTAAAGAGGAATGTTCGAATACTGTCCAGAAGTAAATTGTTCATATTGTCATGTAAGTTGAAGTCTTGGAACACTACCCTCTCACCCACCAACACCAAACGCGCACACACATTGATCTGGACACAAGTCACGGAGTCCACAGTCATTACGAACGGAAGATCTTGAAGAATAGCCGACGAATGTCGTTGTACAGGCTGTCCGTCGAGCAAGTGAGGGGAACTTTCCACATTGTTATGTAGTGTCCTGGGGAACGACTCCGTCCCTCAGCGTAACTAGTCCACCTCCTCTTCCCACGGATCCTGGAGAATTCATTTCATCCCTGGATTCCATCTATTTATCGTGCTAGTTCATGGTGTCTAATGTCGTACACTGTGCAAGCAGAAATGCGGATGAAATCCTCGTGCAGGGATCATGGTTCGTTCGCTGGGCCGTGTGCCTTGCTTATCCCGATCTGGCTTTTCCTGAGGTCTGCGTTCATTCGTTCAATATTCCTACAGTGTTGAGGTGCCGGAGTCGAGTCAGATGTGTGTGGGTCAGACGTGATAGGTGAGATATAGTGTGTTGGTTCGGTCATCTCCGGAAGACTGGTCGATGAGGTTCCTGAGTTGCATATATATGGAAGACAAAAACTGAAGCATGGATAAATGGTATGCCAATAGAATTGATAATAAACAAATATAGAATGACGAAATGGATTAGAAGACTCGGAACTGTATAAGAAAGGAATGAAGAATAAGGTACCATAAACGGAATAATATTATGTGAGGAAAGGATTAAGGGGTCACGGGAAATAATAATAAATTAATCTAACGGCATGGGAAAAAGACGATTCAGGTCAAGATGTCCCCATCGTCGTCTTTCCCGTTTAAAAATAGAATCAAGTGGGAAAAGAAGCGATGGTTTATGGCGGTGACAGCCATCAAAATAATCAAGGATTTCGTGAAAACAAAAAGGGCACGTATATTGTGCACAGTTGTCACTGCCTATGAGTTCTGCATTAATAATAAAACATTCCCAGTGAACCAATTTAAAACAACAACGAGTAAAGAAAAAGTGTTTTCGGGTACCGAAAAAAAACCGAGAATGAAGGTATGTGATCACCGCAATCGATGCGAAATTGGGGACGTGGGTAAAAGGACCAGAAACTGGCCAAACGGCGGTTACACTGGTCTAAATAGATATGCCACGGCCGATGATTAATTTGAAAAGTTTCATTTTCGATTGATAAATGCTGCGACGTGATGGACGTCACGTTACAAATAAAAGTGCCTAAACGGTCATGGCAGATGTCGTACTGTGGGAAAATTTCAAATATGTAATCCGCCAAATGGTCAAAATTTTTTAGGGTAAGGACATGTTCGAAAACAACCGCCATGAGGTCATCACTCATAATGTACAGGGCTATGAAGAAGACCTGCTTGATGGGGAGTGTCCTCACGGCGCGTTCCGAAACCCGGTTTAACAAAAATAATAGACAAATTTGGACGATCCCCTTGAATCGATAGCGGTTGGTCACAAAGGGAGGGGAGGGTAGACGCACATCCAACTGCACCCGGCGAGAATTGGCGAGGGCTCGTTGACGGCCCGCAATGTAGCCGCTGCGGTCGGATAGTGCGGAGAACTCCGCCTCAGACAAATCAATTCCGTCACCCAGAGTAATTAAATGATAAGTAATTAAAGCAAACTGATAAGAATAAGAATAAGAAGATGACACAATAATAAGATAGTAAGAGTAGGAATAACACTACGTAAGATAATACAACAATAAGACAAACTAATATGAGTAATAACTCGATGCAAGAGAAAATTAATATAATTGGAGAGCGAAAACAAAACATAGATACCGTATTGGATTCCAAAGCTGAAAAATCAAGAATAACGTTTTTAAGCATGTGGCTGTATTTGTGCAGGGTTGGTCTCCTGATTCTGCATCGGAACTCTAGCATATATACCAGAAACTCCGGCTAGAAGACTGACATGGCATTCATCAGACTGAGAAATCTTATAGCATTTATCATATAAACCAAATGGAATGGCTACCAGCTCGGGAAGCACACATCGGTATTCTGATTTACCCATAATAACAATGGTTCCCTTCCAATTTATTCTCAAGTAGGCAGAACAACATGTAAAGATGTAATCGCCTAGAGTGACATCAGGATCCTGCCAGATGACCTCATCAGGTGGGCCATGCAACTGGGCTACCGGGATGACCGCATAGTCAGTGCCGTTTGTTAATTCAAACAAAATTTCAGTGGTGGGAAAACGACGATGGAAAAATCTTAAGGGGGAAAACCAAATACCGCATTCCTGATAAATTTTGACAAGTAGTTTACCCAGTAAGAAAACAATTAGCAGTATATTAATAATGGTCAAGATGAGGAGAAGCTGGTTAATGAGTTCAGTCGATTGATTCTCGGCTGGGATCGGCCATCCTGATGAGACCAAAGGCGGAATGACACGAGCCTGTGCTTGTGGAAGGGTGACAGCACCCATTAAACGAGCGTTAATGTGACGTTTGCAGCATAAATACACAATGAATATAATTAAACCAGTTACTGCCATCGTAATTATACTAGATGGGCCGACAAGCTCTCCTGGAACGCCCATGAAGGCATCTACAACATCTTGTGACGTTTTATCAGCCAGGTTTATCTCCGCTCTTGATGGTCTTGACCAATTTATTCAGGTCCATTTGTAAACCGTGGTCCATTTTTACAATACCTCCAGTTTGGTGCGTTTAACATGAAGTGCAGGAATATCCACTATTTTTGGGATATCAATGAGCGTGCGGGAGCCCTTAAAAGCGCTCAATGCAGGATGGTCGTACCAAGCATAGAGGTATAACAAATTAACAGTATATTCATAATGAATATCGGTTGTGCTGACAAGAGAACATTTAGATAGAGATGCTGGGATATGATAATGATGAGTGTGGAGCCCGCAATTACATGGGAGAGTTATTATGCCAAAAACGTGAAGTGGAACGAGACGTGGGGCATCTCTACCACAATGTAATTCCCATCGATCTTGAGGATTGGTAATGGACATGTAACGGCCCTCACCAAGGGGAAACATTTCAGGTTTGAAAATGGCAGATTCAGTATACATTATATTGCAAAGTTTATGTGCCTCTTGAGCAAAATCAAAGAAAAGGGCTGAAGTACATGTCAGCTGATTAACATTCTGTATGGGAAGAGAATCCGTACAAAATCGGACTATGTCGCCCTTACAGTTTAAGAAATGTTCTGTTGACATTTCAATAAAAAATTGATTGTCTTGTGAGACTGCAAGGTAAGGTGATAAGTCCTGAATCTGAGTACGGCCAGTTGCATTATGTTGAGTGTTAGGTAAGGGAACATTATGCACACTAAAAACACGAAACATTGAATTATACCCAGACAGAGGAATTTTTACTCTTACATACAGATGTTTCTCCGTGCTGAAATGGTATATATTATTGATTTCGTAAAGAAATGCAGGATTTTTAATCGAAAGTTGGAAACGGGGAAAATCGCGGTCTAGGACCTGTGTGATTTCTTGAAAAACTGTTCGAAGCGCTGTAATATCTACCAGTTTGGGACTAAGCCAATTAGATAAAAGCAGTTCAATGGCTGCTAGGCGTTCTGCACTCATTTGATTAGCAATTTGAAGTATTTGTATTCGCTGAACAACAGTGGCAAACAAATCATGTATCATAGCCACATTAACACGAGAAACAGCCGACATTTTCTGGAGTGTGGTGCGAATGTCCGAGATGTAATCGCGTGTTCTATTTTCCAAGGAAATCATCAAGTCATAATTTACATTGATGCGTTCCAGCAATTGGTTATATCGCCCATTTGCTAGTTCTATGTAAGAAAGCAAATGTTTCTGTAACTTATTATATTGAAAGTCAGTGGAGGCAAGTTGCTTGTCCAGTTCATTAATTCGTCTGGCAAAATGTCTGAGGTCCGTCGTGGTCACGAGTCCAAACATTTTCTTGCCAATGGTACCTATAAAGTCGAATGGAGCGCGCTTAATTTTTCCCATTCGCGATCCATCAGGGGAAATATGCAACATTAGGGAATGACTAGCTTGAATATTCTTTTGAATTGAGTGAAATAGCATATCGGATTGCCGTTGGTAGACCGGAAGGACTTTAGAATAGGTGTCACATAACTGTAGCACTTCCGCTACTAGTGATCGTTTAAACGGTGAGCTAACGTGGCGATGTAAACTAAGTAAAGAATGTTTGTCACAAAGAGAAATATTGCGCGGTGGCGCTGGGGGTTTCATATCTTCAATTTTAAAATCATGGATCCAATAACTATTGGAATTTTCTATCATTGCTTCAGCTGCAAAGAAAACACCGAAATTAGGACGGGAAACCAACTTTTTTAGTTCTGAATCAGAAGATCGAAAAATGTTGGTGTCCGATTTGTCCACTATTTTGCGGTTTTTCATATATCCATTTGGGTCGATACTGCCCAATAAACTATTATCGTGTGGGTCCGTTTTCCCCACTAAACTTGTATCACTTGGGTCCATTTTTCCCCGTAAACTTCTATCCTGTGGGTCCGTTTTCCCCACTAAACTTGTATCACTTGGGTCCATTTTCCCCCATAAACTTATATCATGTGGGTCCGTTTTCCCCACTAAACTTGTATCACTTGGGTCCATTTTTCCCCATAAACTTATATCATGTGGGTCCGTTTTCCCCACTAAACTTGTATCACTTGGGTCCATTTTTCCCCATAAACTTATATCATGTGGGTCCGTTTTCCCCACTAAACTTGTATCACTTGGGTCCATTTTCCCCAATAAACTTTTATCATGTGGGCCGCGCGCCCAACTAAATATCTATCATGTGGGTCCATTTTCCCCACTAAATTTGTATCACTTGGGTCCATTTTTCCCCATAAACTTATATCATGTGGGTCCGTTTTCCCCACGAAACTAATATTTTCTGGAAAATTCACTGCGGATTCCCTCCCTGGGAAAGTCTGTGCGATGACAAGGTGATACCGAGCGACATAAAACATGAAAACCCACATATAGCTGCATATTATATATGCCATGGTATTTTCTTTATGTGGTAAGTAAGAGCGGTCACAAGCACGCCCGCTCACGTAATCGTATTAAGAAACACACAGTCGCTGGTAAGATTCCTAAGAGAATCAAGATTCAACCTCGCGAGCAATTAAATCTTTCTTGCACTCAGCAGACCAATATTACGTAGTGTGTTCAAAAAAATGGGATTACGTGTCTATCCTCATCATAGAGTTGTGTAAAAGAAACATTAGGATTAGTAACGATACTTTACCTAAGGAATCTCAACACACTGGGCTCGTTTGCTGTAAAATAGCAGGTCCTCGAGGATTCTATATAATCTGTAATATAAAGTTGATATATTTTACATATGTTCGGCAATTGATTGAAAGTAATAAAAACAGAGAGAGAGAGAGAGAAAAGAAATGAAAAAAAAAATATAAAAAAATAATAATAATAATAAAATTCATAAACATATGAAACTGAACACTAGTGACGTAATTATTCATATCTCTTGGGGGCCTGTCTTAAAATGCGAACGTTTTGGTGCTGTATAAAATTTTTCTGTTCGTTACTTAAGTTACTTTCGGGAACCCATGTTCCAGTTTGCTTATTTTTTTGATCTGCATAAATCACGTAATACTGAATAGTGTCATTGGGAAATCGTTTCCCTTTTAGGACTTTTTCTATCACACGCTCCTTTATGAAGTGTTAACTCTTCGTCAGAGGGTCGGGGAAAGATTGTAGGGACAATTAGGTCCCCTGTGTTATATCCTAATTCTTGATCAGGTGTGGACGCGCGTGCTGGACATGAACGTGAAGTGTCCGGTCTAATTTTTGAACTGTCAATGGGTGGTTCTACAGGGCTATCATTTGTCACGCCTTGGTGAGTTTCCGGTTGATTAATCTTAATGCTTTCCTGATTTACTGCTTCGGTCAGCCAATATCCCGAATTCATGTCTAAACTAGAGAAAATTTGAAGACGTCCAATCGAATCGATGGTGTCATCCAACCGTGGTAATGGGTAATTATCCGGTATTGTTCTAGCCTTGATCGCTCTATAATCAATGCAGAATCTCCATTTTTTTTTCTTTTAGTTTTTGTACCAGTACTACACCGGAAGCGAATTCACTACTGCGACCAATCTGTATCAACAGGGTTTAGAATTGGTGATTCAATGGTACTTTCCTTCACTGGATTTTCATTGAGTGAATCTGAAGATATAATTGTATCATCTGAAGATAATGCTTGCAAAGTGCCAATTTCACAGTTGCCATATCTAGTCGCTATCTGAGCTATAGGATTGATCACTCTATAAAAGTTGACCTTGGGGCTATATTTAATCAATGTCTTTGAGCCAAGCAATCCCAGATCGTTGAGGACGGGAGTGTCTGATATTATCCCCATGAGTTTAAAGGGTATTGTACCATGTAATTTTATTGGTACATCTGTTTCACATAACGGGCCGACTACTGTATTCTCTGCCGCGCAGACTGTGATATTTTTAGAAATACATAGTGCTATCCTGAAAATCGATGATCGCCCCATTCGGCTTTAAGAAATCATTCTCCAAAATTAATTGATAGGATAATTGCTCTATTACCTACAAGCAAATGTCTTTGGTGTTACTCCCTATGGTAATTTGAACCCGTATTTTACCTTTCAACTCCATGTTCTGTCCGTTTACTGTCGTTATTTGCGTCAAGTTCGATTTTTCTAAGACTATATCTTCCTTTTCTCTTAGTTTCATAAACATTCTATAAGAAATCGCACTAATTTGCGCCCCTGTGTCAAGAAGCGATAAAATAGGAATTCCTAATATTGTAACCGGGACAATATTATCGGCATAAATTGTACAGTCTTCATTAACAAATTTACTCAATTGAGCAATATTTTGACTTACTCCAGTATGTTTTTCCATCTTAATTTCTTGATTAATTGGCCCACTACGGGAAATATTAGTGAGGGCCTCTATTCGTTTAAATTTCTCCCACTTGTGTTACTGTTATGTAGCTAGAATACAAGTGTATAAAGAGTTTAATTTTTAAATATTACTGGTTAAAATAACATGGAATATAAAGGTTTACATGAAGTTGTCGTGTGTATATATATATTGACTCAACTATAATGGACTATCGTTTCATGATCTGATATATGTGGTATGAATTATGTGACGAGTATAAATATTGAATTATATAAAAATGGGAAGGAAATTATTGTAAATAACAACTTATTTTACTTTACTAAATTGTTATATTGAACAGGTGTATATCGACCTTTCAATATTCTCAATTAACGGGGATACGTAGTCTGAAAAACTGAACAACACGGGAGTTCCAATCAGCAATAAGTATATTTGTGCAGTGTAGAAGATAACTGACTTCTACACTGCGTTGCCTGTCTTTTAAGCGTATCGAAAATCCACTGCCACACCCCTAAATTTTAATTACTCTTTGCAGATGTGACAGTTTGTTTTGTGACCGAAAGTTTCATTGGCTGATTGGGACTCCGCTGAGTTGTTCTGGCATGTTCAGGTAACCCGTCGGGAAGTGCCAACACTTAATCCTTTACCGGCACTAACAGTTTTGTGTCTATTCATGAGACGGTAATCCTGGCGCCTATTTCCTGCCCGGACCTGAACTCCTGGCTAGGTTTCCGACACTCCGACATTTTTAATTATATAATTCCTCTGTTACCTGCTGGGTATGTCCGGAAACATCAGTTCTTATTGTTTCCCTTAAGAAAACACGTTTTCTACAACACGCCATCTGTTACTATCTCATATATGGTTAGATATACATTTCCAATAACTTTATTATACAACTATACATTGGATAAAATATTCTTAACAAGAACAACTAAATCTCACAATTTAGTAAAGTAAAATAAGTTGTTATTTACAATAATTTCCTTCCCATTTTTATATAATTCAATATTTATACTCGTCACATAATTCATACCACATATATCAGATCATGAAACGATAGTCCATTATAGTTGAGTCAATATATATATACACGACAACTTCATGTAAACCTTTATATTCCATGTTATTTTAACCAGTAATATTTAAAAATTAAACTCTTTATACACTTGTATTCTAGCTACATAACATTACGCCAATTTCCACCACCTCTTGATGGGCATAAATTTGCATAATGTCCTCTTTTATTACACGCAAAACAAATGACATTTGAACCTGAATTATTGCGTTTGCAGGCTGCATTTGGATGTCCAAAAATCTGACATCGCTCACAGTAAGGTCTGTTATATCTTGATTGCTGAAAATTTTGTCTGTAATTACTTGGCCCATTGGAATTTCTAAAAGTGCTTTGCCAATTTTGTCTATTCCTATTGTTTGGGTAATTTTCGCTGTAATTTCCGCTATAATTTCCGTCCTGATTTGGATTATTCCATTGTCGGTTCATACGGGTATTAGTCTGTTGTAGTTGCTGGTCTAATGCATTTATTTGTCCTTTCACTTGTCGGATTTCCTGAAGGATATCTGAATTTATTTCAGTCATAGCAGCTACATTGGGTTTCAGATCTAACGTGACAGCTTGAACTTTCATTTTACTGGCCATCTCCGCCAATTTACTCTGCTGAATTACAGCTCGTAAGGTTTCTGGATTTTGTAATACCACCTGGTATTTAAATTCTGGTTTTAGTCCTCTAATTATTGCTAATTTTGTGGCCTGTTCATCTTTTTGTAATTTACAACAAAGGTTTATTATATCATTTATGTACGTTTCTACTGATTCGTCGAGAGATTGTAACCTATTTTGCAGTACATTTTCATAGGTCCAATTTTCCTGTGGATTCATGTATTGTTGTTGAAAAGCATTTCGTAAAGCTGCCCACGTATTTTTCTGGTCATCGGGAAGAAGCATAAACCAATTACTGGCTGTTCCCATTAAAAGTAATGAAAAATGGTTAGGTTTTGCCTCATCTTGAATATTATTGAGTTGACAATAAGTGTCAAATCTTGCCAAGAAAACACGCGCATTTTCGCTAGACAGGCCTAAAAATGGCGCTGGTCGCGTTATTCCTAATAAATTTCCTGCTTGTGCCATGTTCAATTGTAATGGTTCGTTTAATACGTCAATGCCTTGGTTAACTATAATATTTTGATTCTCCGCAGCGTTAAGGTCTTGATTTTCCTGGTCAAGATTTTGCTCTGGTGCTACTTCGTTATTCACTTCTACCCCTTCTTCAGCCGCACCTTGAACGATCTCGTGTTGGTCCGCCACAATTAATGTTTCGGGTTGTTCATTTATAGGGGGAAGTGGGACGTTATGTATTAATCTACATGGGGTTACTAGCCTCTTGTTATTCCTTAATAGCATGAATAGTAAGCATAATACTATAGTGTCAAATGTAACGTTGACATGCAGTTCTTAATTAAATACATATAATCCTAAAAATCGCGCATGTTCTTCCAAAATCCACAAATAACGGGTAACAATTATTCTACCATTTTTTGTATTTATTTCTTATTTTAAAATCGCAAAAATCCCGTGCCAACGGTTCTCCACCATATAAAATCTTTATATTTGTTTACCTATATGTTGATAAGGTAATGTTTACTAATTTCTGGCATGTACTGACGTACATTATCCGTCAGGTTTTATTCTGGCTCGAGAGGTAACCGGAATATCTAAATCCAATCTAGATTTAGACCATTGACACGGGAGAATATTGAAAAGGGGAATGTTACCATAACCAATGTGGATAAAGAAAAAACACACCAAGACATCAATTTGTGCTAACAATAAATCTAGTATTTATTTAGATGAATCAACTCCTTAATCAAACATTCAGGAGGATATAGCGCACATGTTTTAATTTTGTATATAAAGATTCTAAGATTTAGCTACGAATTAAAAAGTTCTACCGCAAATATAATCTAAACAGCAATTGTAAACAAACAAACATAATTTAACTTACCTAACTGGCTAGGTTGAGCAGCACAAGGCGACCGTATCCAAGAAGAGTTTTAACCAAGGGGTCTTTTGATCTTTGAAATCTTTTCTTATATAGAGCCGAAAGTTTTAATCTAAAATGAGATCTAAGAGTTATCGCCTGGAATTGCTCAACCCAACCTATCTAAACTCACGGGTAGCCGACTTCTTATAATTGCTACCGTGAACAAATTATAATTATGTTAGGGGGAACTCAGAGAATGGACCATTAATCCCATGGTCAGTTGAACACTTTTCTTTGAAGATTCCGACTGGTCACTGTCATTTAAAGAATTTATTGCTACACGAATATCCAAACTTTTGTGACCAGTGGATTTTAGTGGCCTAAACCGGAAAATGAATTTAGATAACGCCAAAACATTGACCATGCAATTGGTTGCCGAATCTATGAATTCCCCCGTATCAGATTAAAACAACAGATATAATATATATGATATATAGGCCTAACGCTCAAGTGACAAATAATAAAAGTTCCAAACCTAACTAATCAATATCATATTAATCATACAGTGACAGACCGAAGTCGTTCACTACAATATTTCCTGGTACATGTATAACCAATTATATGAAACTCGCCCTATTGGCATTTAGTACAGGAATCATTAATTAGCCCACATTTATTTCAGCTTTATTTATATTTAGTTTTCTTGATCCAATATCTATATTTAATAAATTAACTTTACTATATAAAAGAGAATAAATATATTAAAAAGAAAACCAATTTATTACATGATGTATTTCCTAAATGCAGTGTCTTATAACAGCAAGCTACAGGTTAGCTCGATAAATATACTGCACGGTGCAGACAAGGAAGCAGCCCGATAACAGTGTCCACATAGGCCAAGGTAAATAGTGCTGTATCATATGCTACGTTTTATACTGTTTCTGTTAAATATACCAACCCAAATCCTAGCTGATCAGGCTTTCGCTGATTAGAGGGCAGTAGCCTACCAGTGTCATTGTCCCTCATGGTAGGCCTGGTGTACTACGCTCTCCCTTATATTACACAGTTTACCGTTACATGTAGTAAGAGCGCTGTGGACAGTAAATTCCCGACAAACCGTGCATGTCGTGTTATCACATTCATTCTCATATTGTGTACCGGTCATGAAAATGCTCTTAGTGTGAGCGAAACTGCCAAATACACCACATTGTTGTTGTTGTTGTTGTTTCCATTTAACCCCCATAATAATATACCTATTCCAGGTAGGAAAATAAACTCTGAACTCAACGTGAACGAAGTCCACCATGTAATAACACTCGGTCTTAATATTACAGGGACTCGTATAAGAGAAATGTAAAGTGTATCTAGCAAAATATTACAAATATATATATCTGTATGTCATACGGATGGTGAACTAAGAATCCAAATAACACACTGACCGCAATATGATAAGGTAAAGTTACACGAACATTTAAGATAACAAAAGTAATACTATAATCATAACCGAAAATCTCATTGTCAGTCTTTTGGAAATTTCTTCCCAATGGCTAAGAGCATGGTAATGAAAATTCACCCACGTGTCAATTCAGACAGGAATATATCGAACAAGAAAACATAAAACAAATAATTTCATATTTAAATTTATTTTGTACGTAATTTTGTTGCCCTTTGGTCAATCGGGCTGTCAATCGGACTTCACGGAGTTAAGAAAGCATGTCAAAATTTGGACCGTTGTATTTGCATTTCCGCCCGAAAAAAGAGACCGTGCACGCGGTTCAACTATCTCAGCGCTGGACCGCCGAACGCGGGCATTAATAGTCGGCGAACAACTTTATTCGTACTGCGGTCGAAAGAAAGTTTTGAAACTGTCCAAAAGGACGGTCGAAAAAGACCGGGAGAGCGTGAACATTTGACCGTGCCGATAACAAAATCTGTGTAAAATTTTTTGTCATGCTCCCTAAGTATAATCCCAAATGCAGCATCAAATTGATCTACAAGTGTCAAACAACACAACCGGAGTGATATTAGCCCAACATAATGTCAAATTCACATGAGAAACTTGAATACAGGAATATGAAATGGAAAATTGATATTAAAAACGATTTGGTTAATATCTTTTGTACTGCACGGAAGAAATAGTGGTCTGGTACTGTTGGAGACTTAAGAAATAAAGACCTCGAAAGTCGGTTTCAAATTTCCCAGATAAACACCAGTTGGCACGAGTCCAGCAGTTTAGACCCGAGGCCGCAGGCCGAGGGTCTGCTGGGACGAGTGCCAACAGCGTTTATCTGGGGAAACCGACTTCCCAGGTTTTTATTTCGATTCGGACATGCACAATCGAATATTTATTACGGGATTCTATCAAATTAGCTAAAATATAATAGTGTATGCCTTCCACATTGATGAAAACAATTTTTGAATGAGGCGTCACTTTCCAGCTGGTCAGTGCGAACATTGTTGCAAATTGCGGAAAAGTATCAATCACGTGCGCTCTCACTATAGGTATCCCCGCTAACCGTCAACGTCACAGCACTGCAGATGTTCGCCGGTGTTTATCGGGAATTCAACACCCCTTTCGGTACACTGCTATAACATTGAGACGGACTGAAGGTATGTTCGAATTTATAGATCATTTTGAAGCTGCGTTTGGAGTTCTTATACTGGGTGGTTCTTATACTGGGTGGTTGACAACAATTAGGTACAAGTTAACTGTAAATATAAAAAAACGTTTTCTTCTTCTTCTTTCAATATCTTCCTTGTGTCTAGATTGACAAATGCGTGAGTTTTCATGACCATACCCCGAGTCAGTGTAAAGAAATCGACTGCGGGATTTGATGAATTAGATTTTCGGGTATAAACCCCCTTATCTAATGTGAGTACATGTTGTGATAGTGCTACTAAAATTACACTGACGAGGCAAAACAACGCAACGTTTCATGTTAGATGCATTAGGGCCTACTGCACCTCGGGAACCCTCGCTTAAATATACATACTGGCAGTCAAAGATAGCAATATTCCACACGACGAGGTAATCCCAACATCCAACGATTCTTGTGTTCTATTGTATCGATTTTTAACAGTCCATGGGGATTACCGTCTCAACTGGTTTGTTCGGGATGTCAATAACCATCACCAGTAGTTACACATATGGCCACTGGAGGTGACCAAAAAACAACGGATTTCATACCCATGCCAAACTAGACTCCAGTGAAGATTTGTGGTATATCTAAAGACAGCTAGCTAGCTTGCGGTCTTTTGGCATATCTGATCTTCCCTGGTGGCCAGGTTGAAATCCATGCATCCTGAATATTTGTAGACAGACTAATCTGACAATATATCTTTTATGTAGAAGAATGTATGCAGCAAAATATTCCTGATGCTTTGCCAGTAACAGTGATTAATTCGATGGGTGGTTTCGGGAAATAAAAGCACATAGCGGTGAAATGGCTAGCTATGCGGGCATGTGGGGGGCACAATGTAATTCATTTGACGAATAACGTTCACCAGTTTAGTATTTACAATTCTGTCTCTGCAGGAAACAGATTAAAAGATAAGATATCCAGTAAATTATAGGCTTTCATTAAATTATCGTCTTTACGTGTGAAAATACCTTTGTAGCTGATGTGTAATGGTTTTCAGCACCCTTGTCCCGTCACGGCACTCTCATTTGCGAGAGCTGTCCGATGAGATATGAATTGTGATTTATGTTTTATAGGTACAGATTCAGCACAAGTGTGCATATGCCCCACTCCATATTTTGTCTATCGCATATAAATATAACCTGGGAAAACGCAACTTGAGTGTGGCCAACCCCATCCCTGGGACCCAGTTCAAAGTAGTCATATGGCATTCTCTTGATCAAGACCTTTATAATGATGCATAAATTGTATCTCAGCACCCTGTTATCGAGTTATGTGACAATACATTTTGGACGACGGCTATATTCTGAATGTAGAATTTGATGCTTGTTCTTAGTGCTGAATAGAGCCACTGACTACATGTATACCACTACTATTTCACTGACTGTATGTGTTCTATCGTGCATTTCGATTATATACTTATGACGTAGGAGAAAAAAATATGGGCGCGGTCATCCCCCACCCCCGCTACTCGGTCCAAAATAGGTCTACGTCATTCTCTTGAACAATACATTTCTGAATGTGTATATATCGTATCTCCACATGGCGTAGTTATAGATTTATAAAAAAAACACATATAGGCATTACGATCTCCACGTCGCGTAGTTATCGAGTGATCAAACACCTGCAAAGAGAGAGAAAAGCAGAAAAAAAGACATTAGGACTTTAATGCTTTAGACTTGTATTTTGTTAAGCTATGGTCATGTAACAGGAGCATATACGATATATGATAAACAATGGCCGACCTAGAATCATAGCAACATTGAGTTTTCTATCTTGTGGCAATGGTGTGTAATCTCACAGCTGCCTATTAAGGCAAAAATCATTGGATGTGTTGTAAATATATCAGGTTTTTTTTAAGAAATTCAATACATATCTCAACTTGCTCGCAATAAAGACCCGAAAACTTATCAATATTTTAATAAAGAATTATTTTAAATTTTTTGTCAACTTTTACAGTTTCGGTGCACCGAGACAGACCTCTCCAAATACCTTCTTGAATAAAAAATATGAGACCTCTATAATGATTATTTAGCCGTTATTTTTCTTTATTTTTTTCCTGGAAAAACACATTGGCCGAATAACAGGACATTTGCATAAAATCAACAGTTTATTTGAGGATTTCAATTTCCAAAATTGTGATCTGGTGCACCAAAAATAGACAAAGTTGACAAAATAATTTGAATAAGCTTTTTTAAATATTGGTAAAATCAGTCATATACACCACCACTCGACACTAAAAAGTACACACATGAAAGAACGTGTGATGGTTACCCGAGAATAACTCCCTCGGACACTGGTGTGTGTATATCTGTTGTCCAGGCCGGATCAGCTGCCATTTATGACGTCAAATGCACAGTCGACTGCTATTTTGGTACGTTCTATTTTTAAATGAACAGGTTTCCTCGACGGTAACGTTTTTGTAGGCCAGTCGTACAGAATTATTCGTTTCGGTCGAAATTCCATTTTTATCCAATGCAAAAGGATTAGTTATTACTCAAAGTATCATATATTAACTCGCAACCGTCTTTTAGTTAAATAATTTGCGATCATGTAAAATTATTGCTGTTTCAAAAGTAACTTCTTTGAACGAGCTACGTCATTGTAATGTTGCAAATCGAACTTGCCGTAGAATATCTGGTAGTATGACACAACGGGAACTTGACCTGGTCATCATCGGCTACGGCTGTAGGCGCTTCGATGGTCTCATCGTTCGGAGATTTCATATCTACATAGTATATAGCCCTACATTGAGGGCATAATAGTCCCTCAGTGTTGACGTCAAAGTCACTCCTGTGTTTTACCCACTCTAACTGTGAACCAGATATTTTTCTGGTCTGGCCTGGACGCGTATTCTTGTGACACACTCACACTTCGACTTGTTGAATGGTACATTACTGTTCATAGTGAGAACTATAATGATTCTTAAATATAACGAGAACAGTTCAGGAAAATACACATGAAGTTTCCCTCGTTTTTTATACATGGGAAGTATTGCTGACCCATGAAACTAAACCCATTCAGTTACGGTGACTTGGACATGTTATGAGTGTGCTGCAATAAGGGTCGAGTTGTAGTAGTGAATGCAAAAATGTGTATACACAGTTATATCTATATTTTATTAACTGAATATCACTGAAGATTTTTTCACATAACATAAATAAATCCAAATGTTAAATATTAGAAAGAAAGAATAAGAAAATAGGAAGAAAATTTTTCTGATTCAAATGTGAATCGAACTCATAGCTCAACAAACTGGTCACCACACTGTTTTTGAAAGCGAGCAGCCTAACAACTGGACTACGACGACGTCTACTTGAAAAGAATTTTTTACTTGCTCATATAACGTTTCTGGTAGAATACAAGCGAAGCATTTGCACAATTTTTAATTTTGATGAAATATGACACCTCAAACCACAATGATATTTCAACCGATTGTAACACTAACCATTGTGATAATAAATACACACAAATTGTTTTGGTTTGAGGTGTCATATTTTATATATGAAGGGAAATCCCTTCAGAAAATGTCCCTAAAATGTCGAAAGAGCACATTCGACAGTTTTCAAACTTGGATAAATCCACTTTAGAGCAATTGACAATCACCATTTCGCATGATATGAAACTTCAGCATTTTTACAGCACATAACAATAACTTTCACCCGTTTCACTTTCAAACGAAAATCATGTTCACTACCGTCACGTCCGAGGGAGTTATTCTCGGGTAACCATCACACATTCTTTCAGATCTCTATTGTGAGAAGTTATTACGACAGTCTTGCATTTATAAATATATTTCAGCGACGTAAAATCGACCGTTTAAAAATATGTTTTGAACTAGATAATTCCTTGTTGATGCTATTAATACTGTTTTATTTCTTTAAAACACGTGGGATAAATTAGTTCTTTCTAAGATCGTGTAGTGAGTATAAAAAATAGAAAATTTGTTGTATGCGTAGCTGCATATTAGGTGCATAAACGAAATCTATGCGGACAAACAGCCGTGTAAATAAATAAGATCTGATTGAGTTATTGGCGTTTCAAGAGAGGTGAGATTAAAATATTTACACAGTTCACGGTAAGAAAAATCTGTACATATGATTCCTTCTTTAAAACACATAAATCTAAAATATCTTTTCGGTATACATTTCTGTTTGCCATTCGACAAATGTATGTAGGTTTATTGTTTTGGTGGGAAATTTGAGTCATACGACTTTGGGCATTACAGATTAGTATTTCTGGGTATTCTTGCATTTACCAGGTTTATCCCACGATGATGCGTTTAATCCAGCAGACGTCCTCGATGAGCATTTATTAACATCAGATGACTTATTTCTTAGAGCTGATCTGCCATCACAGCTCCCGAGCTAGCGTATCTAATTCCGATTAAGCAGGTGTTAGGGCCATAGGAAAACGTGATAGCCTCCACATGAACAACTGCAATAGAAGCGCGACTGAGATACTAAGGTTACGTCCAAGAATCCACCGTATTCTCGGGTTTGAATGCCAGGAGCCCAGGGAAGCTTCCCAGTAGAGTCATATGGTTGCTCGTTAGTTGCCAGACGTCTTCAATTTTTCGCACCTCTTCCATATCGCTCCAATTTAGTGGTTCATGTGTTGGGGAGAGGAACACAGGGGAGCATTGCGGTTTGTGGTGTAGTGATTTTCAGTTTTAAACTTTATTTAAAAGGTCATTAATCGTAAGAATTGGAATGACTCAAAATTATTGAAGAACGTCTCACACATTCAATTGTTGCTTGGTAGTTTTGTAATTGTGTAGATAACATAGTTGTTTCCCTTCTCACTGTGTCGTACTTTCAACTTTTGAGTGAGTTGATCTCTCCTACATGTATGTATATAAACCCACCTGTAACTTCATTCAGTGCATTAGCCACTCTCTGAGGATGAAGACAATTGTCTTTGAAAGCTAAGAGAATACAATATGTATCGTATTGCAGTAGTCGCTTCATTTATTTTGAGTTTATCTAAACCGATCCACACCGGGATTTAAGAACGTATGACAGGAATTTACTCGGGGGCTAAGTACCAGACCCATCCTCAAAAAAGGACGGATATTGATAATAATATCAAAACATGCTATAGGCTTTTCTGTCTGTATCGAGCAAATACTTGCGACAATAATAAAGAACATGTCAGCTTTACCCGAGAAAAAACCCTCTTGACAGTTTTCCTAGATTTGTGCTATACGAATGACGTGTTCAAGCAATAAAGGCCGGTCTTCCCCAGTTCTATTATTATACAGAGTTGAGTGTGCCATGCGCTCGTCAGGAACAGGTCCTCCATGTAAGGCTGAGTTAATTATAGAATGAAAGCGATGCATGTAAGACAATAGCATGTAGAGCACTCACAAGACACCACTCTATATGGTCTTTTTACTTCTTGGGGCAACCCAAACCACATTACTTGGTTCATTACAGCACGAATATCTTCAATAAATAATTACATGAATGAGAAGCAACTATTGCGAAACAGTAAGTGAACAAAAGATTGTAATGTATCTTCAGCACCATTTTTTACAACATTAACATCTGTATTCCTGGTTTGGCCTAACCGGGAGTTTTGTCACAACATTCACATTTCAAATTATTGAATGGCACACTTCTGTTCATATTTGCCATTGCTATGTTACTTTACTACTATATACGCACATCCATGAATTAAATATCGTACGCATTGATGACAAAAATATTTAGGGCTGTCTGTTTCGGGTGATACGTTGTACTGCAAGCGGAAGTACAAGTGGTGAAGAAACAGAACAGCTTTGGGGATTTTCTACTTACAAAATATTAATTGTTTTAAATTTTAAATTTTTTATTATTTTACTCCAGAAATATTTCTTCAGGAGTCATTCAGCTATGGATAAAAACAAAAACGAAGAAAAAAAATAAATTGACAAAATTGGGATTCGAACTCAAAATTGACAGCATTGTTCATTCACAACCAAACGCTCAAACCACACGGCCAAGAAGCTATGCAACACCAAACACTCTTACAATGCCAATATAACGCAGTCTTCCAAGTCAACAGAGAAAACAAAACTTATTTTAAATTTCATGAAAATATGACACCTTCAACCAAAATGATATTTCAATATATGTTTGCGGTATATTTGATAAAATTGAGAACAAGAAATTAGATTTTGGTTGGAGGTGTCATATTTTGGATATAAAGGGAATTCCCTGTGAAAATGTATCCAGAAAATATAAAAACGACCAAGCGCCCATTTTCCAACGTTCATCGACGCCGTTTTACGTCACTATTGGCTGTGAGAGTTTTCAGTGTAAAATTTCGGTATTTTATATGTATGAAACACAACTTTTCATGCTGATATGGAGAAATATTTTTTTCACTTTACAAACGTGACAGCAAGAGGGTTTTTTCCCGGGTAAAGCTGACACGTCCTTTATTTGACCGGAAAACCGTTTCCATGTCTCCAGATGATATTGCTTATACACCAGGTATATTTGCCACTCTCAATTATTACATTTCAGGGGGTATCCGAGGAGATAATGGCAGACAATATCCTGTGTAGATTGATGAGGTCAGAAGATGAGAACCCTGTCAGGGAACTTCTGTACAATACCTTCTTTTCTGGTGGTACCATGGCGAAAGCTCTAAAGGTTGAATCTCCCAGAGAATGCCGTTGCATGGTCGAACCGATGATGTTGGATGCAGTGAAGGATGGTGTGTCCACGGTGGCTGTGGACGAGAAGACTGGAACTGTGGTGGGCACCTTCGTTAATTTAATAACGGATCCAGAGAACTCAAAACTGCCAAAATTGTCGGATGAAGTCGAAAGTGAGAGAAAGATGCGAATTATTTTCAATGTTATTAGTCAAGTTTTGGATGGGATTGATTTATACGAGAATTATGGCGTGCCTTGTGCGCTTCATTTATTCATGGGCGTGGTAAAAGAGGAATATCGCGGGCGTGGACTGATGTGCAAGATGACCGAACATTCCCTTAAAGTTGGCGTTGAAAAGGGGATCCGTCTTGCCTACGCCGAAGCCACGAGTAACTACTCACGGAATGCCTTACATAAACTGGGGTTTGAAACAATGAAAGAAGTTGAATATGAACAATATACATTGGACGGTGCGCGTTTGTTTGGTGACACAGGGGAACAAAAAACCTGCTCATTGGAGGTCAAACGTCTCAACTGATTGCGCTGACCACCTTTTTTTATAGACCTTCAAAAAAACATTAGTTGATATTCCAGGCCAGTGGAAATACAAGATTTTTAGTTCAGAGTTTGAATTGACCAATCGTGTGGCTGAGAACTGGAAGGGTTTATCATTTCAAGCATCAAGGTAAACCTTTCACGTCCGGAGTAAAATACCGGGCGAGATGTAGAGGGAATTATCTACCGCGGTCGATCATTGTGGTGTTTGTAGTCTATCAAGATCGAGCAATGGTCCTGCGATCGGCCTCTAACCTGAAACACACACAAATTAAGGTTCGGGTAGATTTACCAAACAAGCTATAGACCGAAAGACAGAACCTCGAGAAAGAAATTAGACAGAAGCTACACTTCACTATAATAGTCGTGGTACTAGGGGCTTGCCTGAGTGTTGAAGGTAAACCATTCTTTTTGATTGATGCAAAACAAACATTTGAATGGATGGAATCGTTGAAAATAACAATACATTTCGTTGTTGTTGTGAGGAGCATCGGCTTGGAAAGAACGGACTGAATTTACTTAATAATATCGTGTAGTTCAAATTAAGACTTATTTTTGTACAGGACGGATTAGCTACACCAACACGAGTTCCAAGTGATTATTAAATCTAAAGAATAAGGACGAGGCCAGACATATAGAATAAAGTGGGTTCGAAATTAGAGAGGGCATATTTAGCTACATGTAAATTGATTTTTTTGTTTAAATATATCGCGTGAGATAAATGCGCTAGACAAAGATTATGTTTACCCAGTACTACTAACTACTTGTACATATAGTCGAGTGTTGCGGCACTCTGAACTGTGGTCATTATATACTGTTGTTTACCACCAAATCGTCTCCTGACTAGTTATGTAGTAAACTGGTCTGGAACACAGAAAACCGTATTCCCAATATTCCCGCGACTAATAACAATATATTAACAATTAATAATATAATAACATAAATGGCAGTGTGACTATGCGTCACAGGACCTACGAAGTAAGGTAGGCATTAGGACAGGCACTGAACTCTTGGCAATCCCCCCCCCCCCCCCCTCCAGTCCCAAGTTGAAATCCTGCCTATATTAAGATGGGCACATGCAGCCCAAGTCAGAATCACCAGAGATTTTCATCAAAAATCACCAGAAATTTTCGATTAAAACAGTATTGAATATTTTGTTGAAGATTAAAAGTGATGGGATTGAATGAATAGTTTACCAGTTACTGTGCTGATGTGAATCTGTGACACACCAACACACTCTCTGGCAGTGATTCTGTGACACACCAACACACTCCGTGGCAGTGATTCTGTATCCCTTAATCAAGGAATCAAAATTTGAAATGACAAGAAAAATTTAGACATAATTACACATGTAATGTTTTTGTTTAAATTATATCCCAGTGTGATATATAGTCAATATTCAAGAAGTACAATCAAAGTTACTTTATCTAGTTAAATTCTACCCAAAGAAAATAAATTAAGACCTTTAAACATGCCGTCAATGCCAGATGTTGAGTTTTATACAGCTGTAGATCAGGGCTCTGGGTGCATATATCATGTTTCCATACCCTTAATGCACACAACAGCGGCAAAACAAAGCCTCCTTGAACAACCTATCTTTAGCCTATCTCAGACCTAACATGCTTGAGCTATACATGTGCATGTATAACATACTTTCATTTGAGAGTCCAGACATTCCACCATTCATATGAACAAATTGTACTAAACATGGAATAATTAAATTCACACTACCCATTTCTACAGTATCAGTACTATGTTGCTATCTGTAGCAGTTGAACCCCAGTAAAACTTAAACAATTAAAACCAGTAAAGAAATTTGTCTGTTGAATAACAGAAAATATGGTATGGAGATTTGAATGAGTAAACTACTAAACAACTTACCAACAAAATATCCCAACACAAGCTGATAAATTCCTTGGGTGGCTTGCAGGACAGCTTTGTTTCACCCTCAGTAAATTTTATCATTGTTGCTCACAGGCTAATCTGAAGGATGATACCAGATCTTTCTATGTTCTGCTGGGTTATTGCTTCAGGCTGACTTAATTGGTTGATGTAGGATATTCCTACGAAGTAGGCTACAGATCGCAAATTGTCCGGTAATGAGTGAGTCAGTCCATCCGAATCCTTTCGTCGGCAAAATAAGGAGAACCGTTGACATTAGAACCTTGATTTTTGGCATGAACGAGCATTAGGGCATTGTTACCAGCAAGTTCTGATCTGAAATAATTCTGATTAAAATTAGATTTATAATTAACACTTCAGTATATTGTTATAGATCATACGGAGAAAAGTTCGATCATTTAAGCGAGGGAAACATGACACCATGGAATTTGGGAACAGCCCTGGCATGCCTGGTGCTCTCTCGCTGTTGGATTCAACCGCAGATCTGAGGACAGCGACCTCAATACAGCTGAGCGAACTATTTATAGACGTTTAACTCCGAGTCTATTCAACTGCTTGATGTACCAGGGCCGGATCACTAAATGACCAGAACATTCACCAATATACTTTCATTTTTTGTGGCACGAACACATCGATGTAAATATATAAATACCCAGAATATAATCTTGCTCAATCTCACAAAAGGCATGTTATAAAGAGAACCTGTGGCTGTTATGGAAGGTTGTATGTACCATATTATGATGAAACGTACCGTAGGGGAGGATCACATCATATCTCAATGAAAATACGATCGAGTCCTAATGCCTACTCTACTTCGTAGGTCCTGTGACGTTAGTCACACTGCTCATGTTTCATCATCAGTGGCAATTTGACCTAAATTTGAAGCCTGCATGATTTGGTCTGTGATGAAATGTTTGGATGTGAAATAGGATACAAGTTAAAGGCCACAGTTTACATATATCTATAACAATATACTGAATTGTGTGTATTAAGAATGGCAAGTTGCCTGGTAATAGCAGTGTAGATAAATGCACTAACAAATGATGGAAAATTAGCATTTCCTATTTCATAAAAACAATTACGGATGGCATATCCCACTACTGTGTATACAGTGAAACATACAGCCAAGGCTTCCCGATGGGCATGACAGTGTACTCGCTGAGCCATCAATAAATAATAAAAAAAATAATTATAAATCAAATTTTAATCAGAATTCGGTCAACTCAGAACTTACTGGTAACAATGCCCTAATGCACGTTCATGCCAAAAATCAAGGTTCTAATGTCAACGGTTCTCCTTATTTTGCCGACGAAAGGATTCGGATGGACTGACTGACTGACTCATTACCGGACAATTTGCGATCTGTAGCCTACTTCGTAGGAATATTCGGTACACAAATTATTTTGTGGTGTGTAACCTAGAGTTATGTAAATATAGAGGAAATCAATACAATTGCTCTCCGTGTTATCTTTGATTGATGTATATTTATGTGTACCAATATCATCACTGAGTGACTATCAGCTTCATTGTTATTAGGGGAAAATATGGTCATTGCTTACATCTCCATAGCGCTTCAAGTATGTATATATTCTATTATAAAAAGAAGGCAATATTATTCAATTTATAAAAATAATAAAAAAACCCTCAGTCTTCAACTTTCTGTAATTCCTTTATGCTGTGAGCATTCAGTTTCTTCAGTTAGCGTGAGAATTTCCTTAACCCTATCTGGCCTGGGCGATTTGGGGTGTATCGCAGCCTGGGGGGGGGGGGCGGAAAGTGCCCCTCCCTATATATTTTCTCTACCACTAAGGCTAGAGCGCTGAAACTTACCACACAGTATCCCGGGTTCAAGCTCTACCGGAAAATGTAAAAAAATCCAACATGGCCGCCATGATGACGTCACAGTGACGTAATATTCTCGGAAGCCGTTTTTCGTCCTTTTTGGGGTCGATTTTTCGAAATTTTCACTTTTCAGATCTTTCTCTCGAAAAATACCTAATAAAATAGAGAATAATTAGCTTTGCATAAATAAAATACTTTTAAGGCCTTTTAGGCAAGGAAAATCTGAAGAAATGAAGCGCAAAGATTGAAAAACACGACTTTCGCGGATACCACATGGCCGCCATTTTGAATTTGCCCATGATCCTCTGCCCGGTGGTTATTGAAAATAGGCTCAAAATGACCCTAATAAGATAAGCTTATAAAAGTCACCAAGCTTCAGCCCCCTCGGTTTTGTTGTTTCGAAGCAGCAGAGAAAAGTTCACTACTCTCTAAAATAATTAGATTGAAATTCAATCTAACTGATTGAAATTAGTGACCAATCTATTATCGGATTGAAAATATTCAATCTAATAGATTGAAAACGATAAAATGAATCTGTTTTAGACAGAAAATTTGATCTAATAGATTGAAATTTTCAATCTAATAGACGGAATATTCAATCGAATAGATTGGTCACTAATTCCAACCGGATAGATTGAATTTTCAATCTAATTATTTTAGAGAGTAGGGGGTCACTTTCCGCGCCCCCCCCCCCCCCAGGCCAGGTAGGGTTAATTTAGTACCATGCTGGAGAATATATAGCACTGTATGACCCCACCCTCCATTATGGGCGGGAAGAGACTGCCTTCGCCTTTATTGAGTCATCCAAATAGGGGACCATACGATGATGCAACAGAGACGGAGATATAGGCTTGTTGGTTAATGCCATATAGCTAATTTGAAGATATTCCCACTATATGCTAGAGTTATATTATGATTATGAACTATGTGTATGGGGTACCAACCGATGGAAATTATGTTTTTCTTGGTCAGTTGTACACTGGAAAATAAATACCAATATAAAAACGGCTATAGACTCTCTGCAGACCATGTGCCAGTTTTTGACTAAATAATTTCATCATTTGTTTTCAATCTGTTCTTCTCAAGATTGTTCAGTGATCGAATTAACTTCGAATAAACATACAATTTAGGCGTAACAGTCACCATTTTAGAAGTGTACCGAACTTTATTGACCAAATATTGCAATTAGGATGTCATTGTAATAATAAGTGTTTGGGTGATGGTCTACATGGTTCGGTAACATTTAATATTACGGCCATGTGTCAGTTATGTTGGTCAGTAGGTCACCGTACATTCTACAAAGCCGAATTAGTTGTATGCGCTAACTTTTTTGGTTAATACGCAATCTGAGACTGTTCTGTCTTCCCATGAGAAAAGACATTATGGTTTGTTATGGATAATCCATTGAATGGATCAGTGGGTACCACCATCACATTGAGACGAATATTAGGGTACAAGGCCTGGTAGCCATAACACATTCCATTTTATTTATACATGTACCTCTAATGCCTCGGATGATGCAAGTAAGGTATCACATTGGTGAAGGTATCTGTATGGACTGTCGAACAAGCGTACGTCTATCGCAATGCGCCTTTAGCTAGTGCCCTGTGTGCGGGTCGGTAGGTTTGCAAGTAATTTTTAATCTTTCAACTCCAAATGCACCGAACATTTGACGAATGTCACAAGTGTCTGGTCCGTCATTCATAATTCACCCGTCGTCCATTGAAGAATATCCGCGTCCATAATCCAAATACCTAGTCCATATAACGGCATTAACACCAAATTCAAACATTTATATGGGTTAGACTATTACAGATGCTTCCTCTCTTACATGTATCTGCATTTCTACGGTAGTGGTTGTTTTAAAACGAGCATTTGTTCTTTATGATAAAATAATAACCAAATTGGGACTGTCGGAGGTAAGGTGGGGTTTCGGGTAATGGTGCGGTGGCTTCCAGTATTGAACAATTCTGGTTTCGCAGTGATGAATCTCAAACCTCTCAAAATAACAGCATTTGATGGATCAAAAATGATTGTGCTGATTTGGAGCCTTTGCTACAACGCTTTGACACATGCGATTAATTACATTGACATAAATTGTATTTCACAGAATGTATGACGCATTATATCTTTTCTTTCTTGCAGTTACATGTAAATGTCAAAGGTTGAAAGTGGTCGTCTGTATAGTTTACTATGCCAGTTAAAATTCAATCGCGGCTAGGTTTACTATTATTGTTAAAATCTACAGGAATTGTGCAGGTTATTACGAATGGGTATGCTTCGACTTGATGATGACAATTTTGGTTAGTTTTTTTAAAATTCTGTGTTCCACAAGAAAATGTTCAAAGGTGTTTAGTTTCTCATATGCCAAAGACAAATCCCTTGTATGCCTAAAAGTGGGTGACAGATTTGATACATGAATACATTGAAGACAAACTTCTGTCATTTATAGCCAGATGCTACATCCTTTAACTACAGTGTAGCCATTCGATTGGTTAAACTATCTGCAAAATGTCTTTTTAGCCTGAACGATTTTTTTTGCGGGGTTATGAGATGTTATATCTTGTTGTCATAACTAATTATGGGAAGGTTGATTTTCGATATATTATTTGTTGCGGTGTATTGATGTCGGGTTACCTGAAGTTACTCTCATCAAATCACACAGTTGGAGTCGATTTAACCCTATCTGACCTGGGAGATTTGGGGTGTACCGCAGCCTTCACGCTATCCCTATGGCTAGAGTGTTGAAACTTACCACAATACATCTTTGGGACAAGCTCTACTAGAAAATGTGAAAAATGAACCAGTCGAGAACCAAGATAAACTTAAGCCCGAAAAATTGACCGTGTCAACAGTTTGTTGTTGCCTAAACACGGTTTGGGTTCCGGACTGGTTTCATGTTTTCTACGAAGAGAAAAGTGTGCTGTTTTCACCTCAAAATAGACGATTTTGAACAAATCCACTGCTTCAAGGTGATGTTATTAAAAATTCATAAGACCAGGACCAACAAAATACTCATAAGAGCATAAGATATTATACTTTACGCTAACTGAAACATTTCTTTCGGATGTGATCTTTCATTTCGGCACTCCAAACAGAACGTCATGGGGGACCAAATTTCATTAAACCGCGCAAGGTCCTTTTATCTAAAAAAAATACGACACAGATGTATTTGAACAGCATAAAGTCTAACTGTGGTTCAGATAGGCTTGTTTAGATTTTCTAATTGTTTTTGTTTAGATCCACTATATTAGATTGCACAATGAAACCTACATGATAGTAACATGTTTTCTGGGTCATGCGATCCAATTATAATGTTGATCAATAAGAAAGGACAGATTAAGAACAAATTCCATCTCAACTATTGTAGGTATACAAGTACAAGTATAT
>JAVTVY010055860.1:0-30763 GCA_036873755.1 Hanleya hanleyi | reverse complement strand
GATGGAACCGCCCGGTATAGCTGTACGATATGTAGGCCTACACTGTCGTTTCAGCGCCCAGATCATTTACAGCGCCATGAACGTTCAATTCATGGGTCATCCAAGCGTCCATGCGAAGAATGTGGTCAACTCTTCAAACGACCCAGTCAGTTAAAACGGCATGAGCGTTTGATTCATGGTGCATCACCACGGCATGAGGGACAACTTTCCACTAAAGAGGTACCCAGGAGGGACAGATCCACTGAAGATGAACCTGGGGAGGAGAATGCCACTGGTGATGCGATCACGGAGAGCCCGCCTATACCCACAGCTCAGAAGAGCCTAGATATCCAGCCGGTCCCTAGCATCACTGTTTCCAGTCATACGCCTGACAACAGCGAACATTTTCTGGAAGATGCGGTGGATGTTCCCAGCGATCTCTTACCCGAAGATCATCCAGTGAGTGAGATGTATCGACGCCATTGGTCCATGATCCGACACTGCTTCCACCGTCATCGCCCTATATTGAACTTGTACAATTTCCGACTGACCGACCTCGCCCGTCAACGCAGCTACGTGGAAGCCATCTTCAATGACCAACCTACGTCCTTCACATTAAATGTAGCATTTGGGTACATCTTATGCCATAAGATGACGCGTGAATTGTGCTATTTCTATTCCAGTGCCATCAACCCAGTGTACGACCATCCTTTCACAATCACCAATCGGGCGTCGCTAGAGACGATGCTGACCCAACTGGACACTGTGGATCCCTTAGAATGGACCTATGAACAGCGTCCCAACACCAAGTGGATAGTGGAGAGGGTCACCAATGTTACGTTCTTCGTGGTTAAACTGACCCACCACCCCCATCGGATGAAAGTATTCACCCATGCACTGATAGATACTCAGAATGCGCAAACAACTATCTGAGGATATGTTTCCTCAACGGTATCCTGGCCTGTCCGATGACGATTAGAACAAACGGTTCAGAGCGAACATGGCCGAAGATGGAACTTTCTGAAATGGCGACTTCTGATTGGACAAGAGTAGCCGAGAATACATCTAACGGACAGGAACGAATATGCAGATGCAAATGGTGGCCTCTGATTGGACAAGAATATTCTTGAATTGTAAATATACCCAACGCGGCTCCCCCAACGTGGGTATGATGTAACATTGGGGAGAATAAACTATATGAAAAAAAACTTCTTGTTGTTGTTGTTCTCTTGTGTGATCATTGTTGTTGTTGCTGTTGTTGTTCTCTGTCCGGTCTATATCATGGTGTTAAGGTGTAACGACGGGCGTCGACTGGCGTCACTGCATTTCGAAGAATTAGTGACAATTCCATGGAATATCAGAGCTTCTGAGCTATTTCACCTGGGCGTTGAAGCATTAAGAATGCCGTTGGTGGGCGTTGCTACAAGATGACACCTCGCACGACGCATTCGCACCGCGGATGGTCTATCTCTACACCAAACTCACCCCCTCGCACCCACAAAATGTCCACTTTCGCTACTACTCGTACCGATGACGTCATCAATGACGTCACAGATGACGCGGACATCCCTCAAATCGGAATGTACACCCCGAGAACTACAAGATTACACCTTCCAGGACGCATTCGAACCGTGAATAGCCCATCTCGACCCCAAATACCTTCATGTACTGCCCGAAAATGTCCACATTCGCTACTACTCGTACCGATGACGTCACAGATGACGTCACAGCTGACGCGGACATCCCTCAAATCGGAATGAACACCCCGAGAGCAACAAAATGACACCTCACACGATGCATTCGGACCAAGGATGGTCCCTCTCTACCCCAACACCTTCATGTACTGCCCCAAAATGGCCACTTTACTTACTACAACCAACTGCGCATGCGCAGATTGACGCGACTTGCATTCAAAAACACGCCATTCTGACTCTACCCCACACAAGCTTCACTTTGACACCCTCCACGACCCATTCGAACCAAGGATGGTGCCTCTCTACCCCAAACACACCCCTACATAGCACCCAAAATGCCCCCTTTCGCTACAACTCGTACTGATGACGTCACTGATGATGTCACAGATGACGCGGACATCCCTTAAATCGGAATGTACACCCCGAGAACTACAAGATGACACCTTCCAGGACGCATTCTAACCGTGAATAGCCCATCTCGATCCCAAATACCTTCATGTACTGCCCGAAAATGTCCACTTTCGCTACTACTCGTACCGATGACGTCACCGATGACGTCAAAGATGACGCGGATACCCCTCAAATCGGAATGTACATCCCGAGAACTACAAGATGACACCTTCCAGGACGCATTCGAACCGTGAATAGCCCATCTCGACCCCAAATACCTTCATGTACTGCCCCAATATGGCCACTTTACTTACTACAACTAACTGCGCATGCGCAGATTAACGCGACTTGCATTCAAAAACACACCATTCTGACTCTACCCCACACAAGCTTCACTTTGACACCTCACACGACCCATTCGAACCCATAGCGGTCCCTGTCTATCCCAAACACACCCCTGCATAGCACCCAAAATGCCTGTTTTCTATACTACGGGCCAGGCTGCGCATGCGCAGACCATTGAACACGGACGGACCATTAGTCCAGTGGGATGCTACTCCACGAGAGCTTCAAAATAAGACCTCACTCGACATCATGGGTTCACTAAGGACTCACCTAGACTCCAACATGTCCACCCCGTATGGGCCTATACACCCATAGCCATGCAGTATAGGCCTATGGGCCTACCCAGGCCTCGGTGACTTTTTTCAAAAATTTCACCGATTCGCTCCGCAACACTTCCTATCGTGTTCTAAATGACGAGACGAGTAAAACGAGACCCCACAACCCTACCGCAAATGTATAGAAGTACGTTTCCCAGGGGGATAAACATTGAACCTATACCCCAGTATGGGACTATATGGGGCTCGGTGACTTTTTTCAAAAATTTCACCGATTCGCACGGGGACACTTCCTATCATGTTCTAAATGACGAGACGAGTAAAACGAGACCCCACAACCCTACCGCAAATGTATAGAAGTACGTTTCCCAGGGGGACAAACATTGATCCTATACCCTCAGTATGGGACTATATGGGGTTCGGTGACTTTTTTCAAAAATTTCACCGATTCGCACGGGGACACTTCCTATCATGTTCTAAATGACGAGACGAGTAAAACGAGACCCCACAACCCTACCGCAAATGTATAGAAGTACGTTTCCCAGGATGGTCCTATACCTCCCATACCCCATATAGGCATTTTCCCGTAATTTAGGATAAAGTCCGTATTCCGTATTTTTTCAGGAAAATTTTTACATACACCCACCCTGGAACTAGGGGGAGATAACTCTATTGATAGACAAGCCCCGTTAAGCCCGGCGACCTATATACCCCTCATACCCCATATAGGCATTTTCCCAGGTTTTTCGATAAAGTCCGTGTTCCGTATTTTTTTTTTTCAGAAAAAATTTTACATGCACCCACCCAGCCATCAAATACCCCTTCACCTAGGCTTCACGTTGATACCTCACTCGACCCCATTCGACCATTAGGGGCTCCCCTAGCTCCAAAACGGCTATTTCCATACCTTTGGGCCACCGCGCATGCGCACAATGCCGATATTTCAATCCCACACCCACCCCATCAGATGCCTCCTCACATAAGCTTCACTTTGATACCTCACTCGACCCCATCGGTCCACTAGGGGCTCCCCTACATCTCAAAACGATTATTTCCATACCCTTGGGCCACCGCGCATGCGCAGAATAACGCTTTGTCAACCCCACACCCAGCCCATTAGAGGCCCCTTCACATAAGCTTCACTTTGATACCTCACTCGACCCAATCGGACCATTTTATCTAGGGACTACTTTTTCTCCGCGGAAGGTTTTTCCCGCGACCGAATCACCGCCAGACATGACCGCATCACCGCGGATGAATACATTTTTGACCTGGGTCACGTGATATGCAAATTTGGAACTCTCCTGTGCTGGAGGTAGCTTTTTGGTCTTTCTGCCGGAACTATACTGCACTTGACCTCTGTGACCCTCCCGTGACCTCCCAGTTCCGCCACACTTCCGCCACAAAATATGCTGCGCATTCGTCAAAATAAGACCTGTAATCATCTTACACTACTACTACCCTCGTCTCTGTGGTCCCTATTCGATAGGCTTCTACAGGTCATGGCCATATGGTGCAAGTTTGGTGTGCCCAGGGATAGCCCTGGTTGAGAATAAACAGTTGAATGGTATCCGAGATATGTATCATTAATGATTTTACATAAATTAAAGATGCCCACCAAGGCTTCTGCCCAATCAGAAAAACGGTATAGTAATTCATTGAAAGTCTCTGGGCGTATTAATGATGAACACCAACCTTCATATTGAACAATTGAACGGTATCAGTGATATGTACATGTATCATTACTCATTGTATAAATTAAAGATGGCCACCAAGGTGTCCACCTAATCAGAAAACCGGTCTGGTATAATTCAATGGAAGTCGCTTGATGCAATGATTTTGCATCAATTAAAGATGGTCACACAAATGCAGGCTATTGTGGAGGACTACTGATCCATATTTTAGGAAGCATTCGGAAAACCCCAGCATCTGCCTTGTGGGATGATCTGCTGGAGCTGCAACAGTATTTAATCATATTATTTCTTCATCATAAAGCCAGCTGCGCACATTGCAACACCGAGAGAGAAGGTTGGTCATCACAAGAATAATCCACGGGTGTAATACCTATAGGTCGTCATAGCTTAGTAGGTATATAGAGCATCGGCGCGATAAGCCGGGGTCGTAGGTTCGAATCCCGTTGACGACCAATTTATTCTTTCTCTCTCAAAAATCATTTCATATGTATATATCTCAGTGGCGGGCTATACGCCATACCAAATATCATTTCTTCAACACTATTTAAAGCATACATGCAGAGCAAACTTTCCATATACAGATGTACATGTAAATTTTTGCTTAACAAAAATCTAATCAATGGAAAAGTATGAAGTTCAAGCCACAATAATTTAAAAAAAATATTTCATGTCGCAAATGGTACATGCACATCCTCAATTCATATGAAACATGTGTAGAAAGTGGCAAAATCATCCAATGCATGCTAACAGCATCAGAAAACTTTCCATGTACAGGTGTACATGCATGTACATTGCCATTGGCAAATTAGTAAGTCCAAAACCTCTTAATTTGGGCAAAAATTGATGTTGCATCTCATAAATAGCACAGGCGCATCCTCTAATCACAAGACACATGTGTATCAAATTACATAATCTTCCAGAGACATATAAAAACTTCAGCAAACTTTCTATGTACAGATGTACATAAACTCTTTTGCTGTACAAAAATCGTTATCATTTGTCACAATTTCGACATAAAGTAACATTTCATCACATAGATAGCACAGGCACATCCTCTAATCATAGGAAACATGTGTACTGAGTTACATAATCATACAGAGACATCTGACAACTACAGCAAACTTTCTATGAACATGTTCTTGATTTGTTTTTTGTTTGTTTTTTAAACCAAAAACCTTATCATTTCCATGGAGGGGACACATACACTTACGCCGACACCGACATCGTCTCTTCCTTCTCACAATAACTTCCCTTCTTTTTAAGTACCGGGTACTTTGTAAAACATGTACAAAATTATATGTGCATATCACACATTCGTTGGGGGATGATGTTTACAGATGCGGCTCGCAAAATCCGGGTACATGTAGGACTGGAACTTTTTTTACCTAAGATCCAGATAGGACCCGAAGTTTTTTTTTTGGTTCTAAGATCAGGGGGACCAATGATTTTTTTTTTAGTTTCCTTGTTGCACCGGTCCTACACCATTGATAAATTTTGCATGGTCCCTAAGGCGACGGGAACGCGAGGTCTTGCTAGCATAAGTCGATGCAACCGACATCCGTATGGTTATACCTTCTTGAGGTTTTGCAGTATAATAGGAGGTTTTACACATGTATGTCGTTCCAGATTTTAATTTGCTCTCTCAGCTACAAAGGCGGCAGGCCTACCAAATATTGAACCAAATAATGTGATTCTAAAGAGAACCTAATTAGAACCTGTGCCGGACCTGTTTTGTGTTAAATTTGGTCATAGGAGGACACCCAAATAAGAGAACACCCAAATGGCAGAATGCGACGAACATCATCGTTAATTATCTGTTTGTCTAATCGCTCGTAAATCCAACTTGCTATAACCTGCCTGTTGTTTTAATTAACCTGGTACAGCTCAGACAGGCCCCAGGATATACAACCCCATTCAAGCAATTTACCGTGCGATAATCGGGTCATCGTAATTACGTGCACTGTTAAGCAGTAAATATATTTCCAGTGGACGCAAAAATCATACCATCTACATTAATCTGAATGCATCTACCGAAAATATGCTGCAATCACAGACAGAATATTTTCTTCTGTGTCGTTTTCATCTGCTATTCGAACGCTCGAGGCCTTTTAGAGTAACCGTTGTGATTTTGATGATTCCATTGTGCAAAAGAGTATATAGACTGTTCTTCAAATATAGACCATCAGTTATATGTGAAACTATTGTGTATTTATTGTGACTAGGCTTTAATTGTGCAGAATCGCATTCTCGTTGCTTTTATCTACAAACAGTTTTTTATTGGTGATATATATATATATAATTCCATAGATTACTAATAACAATTATACGTCGCAGAAAATATCCCTCGCTTCCAATTTAGCTCTATAAACACTCAGAAAGCTTACTAAATCAATGTCATTTTAGCTATCAACATTTGTCCAATTAAGGCACATGTTGGATACCAGAGAGACAATGCTTTCTATGTCGAGAGACACCCACTAAACCATGCCATCTAGATCACTATTTACCTAAACTGGGACACTTGTGGTTCTGAGCATACTCCACTGGCTGTGTATTCAGAGCATTATAATATATGCAATTATAACGTTATCTAAAAAGTTAAATCAATTAACGTTCTTGCTCTCGAAGCCAACATGCATACATTTGTAATAGTTAGAGTACACGCAAACGAATGATTATAAATGAAATAATTAAATTTAGCTACTAATGAGGCATCAGTTAGAAATGTCGTACTAAAAATAACTCATATATGGCGGAGCGTGAATGTATATGTCAGCACTATCTGGCCTGGGTGGGGCGGGACGGATGCGCAGGCGCTCCGAAACAGAGAAGCGTAGAAAGCAGAAACTTTGTAGCTTATCATATGTGTGTAAGTTTTAGCCTATTTTCATAACAGCATCCCAACATCATTTTTATTTCAAAATATTTCGCTTTTCTGTGGTTGAAAACGGGGAAATACTATTTTATTTCAAATTTATATAATAATAATTATTTAGTAACTTATCCTATATTTTGTAGCTTGATCCAAGGGTATAGTGTGGTAAGTTTCAGCACCCTAGTGTCAAGGATAACGATTAACTGTTAGGGGAATCAGCACCCTCCATCCAGGCTACCCCAGACTCGCTGACTTTCACCCCAAATCAACCAAGCCAGATAGGGTTAACAGTATCCATCGAAATTGTCAGTATCTCGGAGATCAAACTTGGTTAGCAGTTGGATTCTGTAGGATCGGAACATATGTGGTGACGTCGGATTAGGTGGTGGGGAAATGTCAACAAGAAGTCCCATAACCCCACATGCTGAATTTTAGATGCAACTACCGAAGAACGAATGATATAATAGCGCTGTCAACCCATTTGATGGAAATTTATCAGGTGTGTCAGCGTCAGATGTAGAGCGTAACGTAACGTCATCTGACAGAGACGCCCCAAAATTGCCCTCTTGTTGTGCTGCCTCACCGAAGCACTCTGTAGTAGGCAGACATGATACTCCACTCGGTCACTTCATCCTGATGATACCATGAGTCTTTGGGCAACAAGTTCCATTTTCAAAGTATTTGATATGAGTCTACGAATGGAAGCCACAGGCATACATATTACATGTAATACGCCACTGTTTGGGATTTGGCGAATATCGTTCTGTTATGCTTGCTTTGAAAATTGTTGACCGTTTCGGTCTTCCAAGAAAAAAGGCTGCCTATAACCACACGGATTTGGGAGCTAACCGTACGCGTATAATCACATCAGCCCTATTGGCTGACCTATATCTGTTTTCTTATGAATATGACTATATGCAGGTGCTTTCAAAAACCGATCCATTCAAAGCCCGTTCCTTCTCATTCACCAAACGCTATATAGACGATCTTCTCGCTGTGGATAATCGCTATATAAATGACGCAGTGAAGGATATATATCCACCCTCACTGGATTTGAAGGAAACTACAGATAACCCTACAGGCACATCGTATTTAGACCTATATTTCTATAAAAATGAAGCGGGCCTTCTCTCTCGTCGATTGTATGACAAAAGAGATGATTACAATTTCGACATCGTAAACTATCCCTTTCTGGACAGTAATATTCCAGTGGGACCTGCATATGGCATATACATAACACGCCTAGTAGCATTTGCTAGATCCTGTGTTAAATGTGACGATTTTAATCAACGTCACAAAACATTGTTGCAGAAACTTATAAAACAGGGCTACAACACCAAGCGCCTCCACTCAAAGTTTCTCAAATTTGGCGATACATATCGCATGCTGACAGCAAAATACGAGCGTAGCGTGCAAGATCTATGGCGTTACGTTTCGTAACTTGTGTCTAATTCCGCTTAACCCGGGGCTAGGTACCGTATGAACCCATGTACTTCAAGATCCCCATGGTACTCATATGAACAGTCACAATCAAAGCGTGACTGAGATACATCATTCTCCAGATGACGACTTTACAACGAATATTATGGATTAAGAATACTGATCAGCGATACGGATTTGATATTTTTGGAACATCATGATGTCTTCCTGGCATCATTGAAAACTGTTGACCGCTTCTCTCTTGCAGGAAACAAGCCTATGTTTATGTAGACTATGATTGTCTTTTTGGATTTGGTGCTAATACTGTTATATGGAATATGGAATAGGTCTTTGGATTATGGACGAGGATATTCTCTAATGGATGACGGCTGAATTATGAATGACGGACCAGACGCTTGTAATTGCTTCGTTATTCCGAACAATAGCTTTGCACAGTGAAATGGGTTGTCCGTGAATTAGTTTGGTATCGATACTTGTGACTGGATATTGTAAAATATAGAGTGCAAAATATAGTCCGAATTTCCATCAGTTAAAATATCGATTGCTTAAAATATATTGTTTCTCCTCTATTGTTGAAGCTTGCAAAACTTGAAGTCCCGTGTATTCCACGTATTCTAAATATTCACAAAATAATTGCTTTAATTATGGTCGATAACGGATGCCTCGATATTTAAATAGAATGCTTATAATATCGATGTAAGTTTAACTGCCAATAATTGTGTACTCGTTCAAGGCGTGACAGAGCGGGGGAACAATGTTTTGTCTGTCTGAATGGCGCCAATTAATAGGTATATAATGCAACTAAATGAATGCAGTAGCGGGAACACTTTTGGTTTTATGGATACGCCTACCAGGTGATGATAACGAATGCCTTTCCCACATTAAGGCCTGGTACGCACGGGTCAGTTTTCCTTGACAAGTGAGACAAAATTTGTGGAAGACTGTTACGACCATTCGTTATATCCTGCTCTGGTACGGTCATTGTCTATAACACAAGTTTGTCCAAAAAGCAAGCTAATGGCCACTACAGACTTTCATAAATTTTGTCTCATTCGTCAAGGAAAACTGGCTTATGTGTAACAGGCCTAAGCCTTAGACGAACACGGTCATTGAGAGAACAAAGGAGAGACTATCGGTGCACTGACCCGTGACTTCGGCTGATCAACTATATTGGTTCATATAATTTCACTTTACCTTATCTTTTAACTCAGATAACATTTTGAACTGATGATAACTGACACAATTGTATACATATGTAGGCTACTATATTTTCCCACTATTCAAAGAAAGTGTATATGCTTAGAAGAATATATAATTTGGCAAATATTATATGAAAATATGCCAGCCACCACCAGCTCAAATTATTCTCCTGGGTTAAAAGATAGTGCAAAGTAAAATTATAAGCACCAGTAGCTGATCAGCTGAATTCACGGGTCAGTGCACAAACAGGCTCTTCTTTGTTCTCTCTCGGTAATGCGCGACTGAGCCATTATGATCCATTTGACTCGATTTAGAGTTGAACCCGCCAGAACATGCAAGATTGGATATGCATATCAAATAATAAAAAAGGCTAAAACTGACGCACCTATATAATAGTATATATATTTGTGTGTGTGGGGGGCGGGGGGGGGGAGGCGTACTCTTCGAACTTTTTAAAAAAATTTTTTTTACCAACTGAACTATTTACATCTCTCCGCTTGGTCGATAATATGGTAGGGTTTTAGAATATATCGTACTTCCGATATTCACTTCCACAGACACACACTCTTTCACACTATATTTCATACTTGATTCTGCGACTCTTTAAGCATTTGGATCTACATATACATAGATTGTTTCGCCATTCCAGTATACTGGAACATGATTTCCATACAAACCCTAGCCGTTCACAGCTCTATTGGATTGACGAAACATATACTTCTGTCTCTATCCATGAGATTAAACTTTACTCAAATAAACTTTTAGTACACCTATACATGTACATATAATAAAGAAGAATATATTATGCATGTGTACGTGTACTCAATCGCCGGATACAGCACCGAGCCATGGTTCCCAGGTTTTATTAAATTAATCAAGACGTGACTTTTTTAATGAGATAAATTTTTCGATTGAGCACCTTTGTTTGATAATATTTTTGATCGATTTTTGAATTTGGATTTGTAATTGCTTCTTGACCAAAATTATAAGATTTAGTCTGTGATTTTGGTCGTACAGGTTTTACTATCGGCGCATTGTACATATCTTTACTACTCTTTTTTCGATTTTATGAGGATGCGTAGGTGGAATGGAATATCTGGTCGTACTATGGTAACTTTAATATTTCTTTTCATGGATTCAGTTGCCGAGATTAAGCCGAAATATTCCAGAAAGTTAGTTTTGATTCTGTAAGTTTCACTGAACTATTCCATCGAGTAATAAGACATATCTGGATCATTACTGTTTATCAAGTCCTTTACAAATTTAATGCCACCTTCAAACCATTTTTCGTATAAAAACAGGTGTGCTGTTCATATTAATGTTGTCATTTCTCCAAATACTGACATTGATTAGTTCGTTAACCCTACCTGGCCTGGGAGCGAGATGGTCCCCCCCACCAAACTTTCTGCGCTATCTCCGGAACGACAAAAAATGGAGAGCTGAAACTCCATGACTTTATAGTTTTATCATATTGGAGTCATTTTGAGCCTATTTGCATAACCCTCCCGAGCAGAGGATCATGGGTAAATTCAAGATGGTGGTCACGTGGGGTCCCAGAAAAGTGATGTTTTTGTCATATTTCTTCAAAATTTCTGCTTTTTCGCGATGAAAAGTGATCAAAAACTATTTTATTTCACATCGCATTAATATTTACTAATTTATCATGCAGTTTTTGCGGAGAAATTGCATAAATAAAAATTTCGGAAAATCTGATTGAAAAATCAACCAAGAAATGTCGTTTTTTGAAAATGACGTCACTGTGACGTCATCAAGGCGGCCATCTTGGCTTTTTTGTTACATTTTCTGGTAGAGCTTGACCCAAGGGTATAGTGTGGTAAGTTTCAGCCCCCTAGCTCAAGGGGTAAGAAAAATCATTAGGTGAGGCCATTTCGCCCCCCCCCCCCCCCCCAGGCCTGGACAGGTCCCAAAAAGCCCAGGCCAGATAGGGTTAATGAGTTTCGGTTTATTATGGAGTACAACCTCATTCCATGCACACAACAGATCCCTCCAAAAGGCAGTTTTTACATTCATTGATCAATGTTTGTGTAAAATAATTTCCAAAATCCCCAATACACAGAATTTCACAAAGAGACAGGGTCAACAAAGATTTCCAACAGTACAGCCCAGAATATAATTTTCGATTCCATGTTAATTTCATCGCATACATAAAACTAGAACTCGTGGACTTCGGAAGGCAGCCGTTATCTGCGTGCATTTTATGGCTTTGATGTTTGAGTGTAATCTGCAAAAATACATAGTTTTTCCTATTTCACAAAATTGGGTCATGTGCTGTGTTATGTATAATGATTTACCTTTGTCAGTCATAACACGAAAAAATGTACAAAGTACAATACTTTAATAATTAAAACTAATTTGGTGGTTCATAGAAAACTTTAATGAAAAGCAAAGCGTTTGAAGTCCACCGACATTGAAACTACTGATTTGGCTTGGAACCTTAACATTCAGTACTCAGCATGGAAAGTAATCTCGAGTGAGATCCTGTGGCAAGTTAACCACATACAAAATTTGAAAAAAGATCCGTTTAGGTTTTCAAAAGTTACTGTCGGAGTCTAGCGGATCACCGTTAAAAACAAGCCCAAGAGAGATCTTGCGGTGAGCGAGTGAGTGAATATGATTTAACGTCGCTTTCAACCCTATTTCAGTCATATCACGATGTTTGGTTCCTATTCCTCTTCACACCCGGAAACCACACAGGAAGGGTCCTATTCTCCATGGGTGCCCCAGTTAGTCGTCTCTTACGACAAGCTCTGAGGAGCTGAGACCTATTCTTACGATGATCTGGAGTGTGGACACACGGACGGACCCCAATACTATATTCCCCCCTTTAGCCCTTCAGGGGACAGTTATAGAGGAAAAACATAATGAATGTATCGCTGCAGTTCAAGTTGAGGAAAGTTTTGTCATACGATTCGAGCACCCTATGCAATGTATTGCTTAAATAATGGTTACATGGATGATGTGTAATAATATTTTATAAAAACTGGATATTATGAAATGATAAACATGGTACTGAACTCAAATTTTAAAGAAAATCTTGACCTAAAATAGGACCTTTTGTACCATTGACAAAGTTCACAAATGTTTTTAAGCATCTTCCCTATTGAAATATTCACTGGTTTTGCATATTATCAAATAAGTGTAACCTGCAGTTCCAGGTTGCTGTTGTCTGCTATAAAAATGAATAAAGTATTTTTTTCTCCAAGTTTTTCTGGTTATTTGCAACCATTTGCGTACACTTCGCCATCCATAAGGCCGGCATCTGACTTATACTTAGATAGATAAATAAGTTCCCAAAATTTGGTCACTGTACCGTATCTAATAGAGTGGTTTTGCCTATAATTCTGTAACGGACGGACGTTCATGGCGACAATACCCCAGGTCAAAATTGCCGAGGGGTAAAAACAATAAAGTCATTGTCCCTTAATTCATAGTTCAATTCAGCATTTATTAGCTAATTATAGCTAATTAGACGACGACTTGACTTTGGTGTACAGTCAACTGTAATTTCTATGAATTATTTTCCTGATCATTTTTATATCCTGAAATTCGCTGATATGCTAGTAAATTTTCATTAATGAGACCTCTGAAATATCAGGATATGTATGGGCAGAAATGTCATCTTCCGTCGAGGTACATATACAAGAGCGAACGATGTTTTGACGACTTAAATTACAACTACAACATGAATGGAAACACATCGCGACAGACTCTTCCGTTCAGCAAATAACGATCAAGAATCGCTTCATATTATTCTTGGATATTATGAAGAGATATATAGCTCTATTTTTTTTTTATGTTGATAAAACTCCCTCAATTCATTTTTCAACTGGCTGGACCTGGATTAACTCTCGAACCGAAAGTTGCTGTCGCAAAATTTTGGCCGCCCAACCCGGAACAGATTCCAACTTCGAAAGGAATGTGGCATACCGTTCTGCGCTCGTATGGATTAAATACGTATTTGCCAACTTCCCTGGCCTTTTACTTCCTCTGTCTCGCTCATTTTATTCCGTGAACGGCAAAAAAAAAAAACAATTATCGAGCTGGACCTTTCAAAACGAAATCCCGCCGCCATTTTCAGAAGCCTTGATTACCGCGCTAAGTATCATGGAAGATTTCGATTTTATCGAAGTAACGCCATATCTCGTTGATCCGAGGTTTGGCCGCCATTATCTCGAAATCGGCGTCAGCAGAGTGTATTTCGATGAAGAAAAGCGCATTTTCGCTAGTTCTAATCACCATTAAATTATAACGAATTTCCAGTTCAAAGTCTTCTCCAGTTCAAACTCTGCCTCGTTTTCTCGCAACCTTGCGGACAAAGCAATTTTAGCCCCCATGAGAACCAAGCCAATCCAATAAGGCTGCACGCTTACGCGGCAGCCTTAACAATGAATGTGTATAATTTTTAGTCCACCGTTTTCGTAGCGTTATTTTGGTCTCTTTTTATTTTGTCAACTGGAGACGGCCAGATAAATCGGTAGAATAACTTGTTCATTTCATCTTACTAGAAGTTAGAGGGATTAAGTATGGCAAGGAGTAAATAATTTAGCTCCGATATAATATTATTATTATTACCACCTCAAACGTCATCAATTGTGTTATTACATAGTGTATAAATAGTGATAACATATCATTTCACAGGTCATTAATGCTGCATGTATCAGCAAACCGTCAGTCTCTTTTGATTGCCCGGACACCCACCGCCTGCATAATTCAGTCGAATCTTCCAAGGGCAGATTAATTTACTGACATATTAAACTCATTATCACGAAGGTCTGTGTTTATAATTTCTCTTTGTTAGTATTGAGCATGACGTAAAAATTCTCAGTGGGCGACTTTTGGTTACAGAATGGCACTTCTATTGCGTGTATGTACTAGGATCACGTGACAAACATTTTCCTACAAATGCGAACAGGCAGCGATGTGTCTGATATGGTATGCATATGATTGAAAGATTTGAATTGCAATTCGGTTGGCTGTCCATGAACCGCCTCTGTGGACAGTATTCCAATTGTGTAGTTAAATTTAGATATGTATGTGTCCTAGAATAGGAATCTTGCGGACAAAGCGATTTTAGCCCCCATGAGACCAAGCCAATCCAATAAGGCTGCACGCTTACGCGGCAGCCTTAACAATGAATGTGTATAAGTTTTAGTCCACCGTTTTCGTAGCGTTATTTTGGTCTCTTTTTATTTTGTCAACTGGAGACGGCCAGACAAATCGGTAGAATAACTTGTTCATTTCATCTTACTAGGAGTTAGAGGGATTGAGTATGGCAAGGAGTAAATAATTTAGCTCCGATATAATATTATATTGAGAAAGCAAAGCCAGTATGGTGAAAACAGTGTTATATCTACCACCTCAAACGTCATTAATTGTGTTATTACATAGTGTATAAATAGTGATAACATATCATTTCACAGGTCATTAATGCTGCATGTATCAGCAAATCGTCAGTCTCTTTTGATTGCCCAGACACCCACTGTCTGCACAGTCCAGACGAATCTTCCACGGACAGACTAATTTACTGACGTATTGAAATCATTATCACGAAGGTCTGTGTCTATAATTTCTCTTTGTTAGTATTGAGCATGACGTAAAAATTCTCAGTGGGCGACTTTTGGTTACAGAATGGCACTTCTATTGCGTGTACACGCTTAAAACTAAAGCGTTGAAACTTACTCGTAAAGTGTTGAAATAACCCTTCAAGTGTGTCCACAGGGACAACACTTAAAGAGCAGTCCCTGTGGACACACTTAAAGGGTTATTTCAACACTTTACGTGTAAGTTTTAACACTTTAGTTTTAAGCGTGTATGTACTAGGATCACGTGACAAACATTTCCCTACAAATGCGAACAGGCAGCGATGTGTCTGATATGGTATGCATATGATTGAAAGATTTGAATTGCAATTCGTTGGCTGTCCATGAACCGCCTCTGTGGACAGTATTGCAATTGTGTAGTTAAATTTAGATATATATGTGTCCTAGAATATTGGCAAATACTCCAGCGGATGTTCTAAATGTATCCGACGGACCAACAACTGATAAAATCTGTAATATTCTCTATATTATCGAGCCGCAATTGCCCATAATGTTTCGCATTTTGGTAATTGTACAATTCGTTAGCAAGAGAATGCGTTGGCCCTGTTTGCATCACACATCCGCAGAAATTTATCCTCATAGGGTTATATAGTCATGTTGTCCGTCTTGGTGATATCATAGAAGTTATACAGAGTGGCTATTTGGATTTGGCATAATGAATTGGTGAAAATAAACAAAAAACAAAATCTCCCTGGTCAGTCCGCATGATGATGTGAGCGCAACGCAAGTTAAACAGCTGTAGTTAGTGGTTTCAATCGTACACGCCCTTTGCAGAAAGCTGACAAGAATAAAAGAAACTGTTCACAGTGTTGTCTCCATTCGATCAGTTTCATTGCACAAGGGCGTCGGAAGCGGTACGGCAGGTACGGGCATGGCAGTACCACTTTTGCGCAAAAAAAAAAATAATTAAAAAACTACGAAAGAAAGAAAGAAAGTAAAAACGATGAAAGAAGAACAAAACACACAAAAATAGAAATACAAGCAGTTGTGATAGCTTCCAAGCTGAATAAGACTCTGATCGGTCCAGAATGCCATTGAATTCTTTAGCGGGTCAAGATTCAAGATTTTATTGTACAGACACCAGTCAAAGATAAAATACAAAATATAAAAGAAATACAAGAAAAACAATAAAAGAGTTACATGAATATTAACATTTATATATAGGCCTATGTTATATCTGAAAGATAGATATGGCCTGAGCACCGGCTAACCCTCTCGGGACAATATCGTGCATGAAGAGTATAACATGTACGTTCATATGCATGATGTCGGTTGGTGTTCACGTCATTTTATCAACGAAATAAGAAATTAATTTTCTTCATACGAATTTCGTTGTTCGCTTGTCCAATATGTCATAGGCCTACACGCTATAGGTTGCTTTACCCGACCTTGTATTTCAAACAATATACGGCCTAACGAGCTATGGTTAAAACGGGGCACATGTATAGGCAACGTCGTGATATGAATGAAACAAGGTTGAAAACGACGTTAAACCCTACTACTCACTCACTCCTGGTTAAAACAGGAGCTCAATAGCGCCTTCTACTCTTTTCATGTTGTATCACTTGAACACACTTTTTACACTGTTCTGATGTATATTCGATCGGGAACAAAACACTGCTCAGATGCTCTCTGTGAGTGCAACTTGGTGCTTGGTCGCTTTGCTTCTCCACGAATTGGTCCCTCGCTCTCTCGGGGGCTCAGCGGATTGTTGGAAATGGGAAGTGGAACGAGGGGTCTAGTGGGGGCTTTATAGCTCCCCCTTCCCCATAATTCTGTCGCAAGTAATCGTTCTCCAAGTAATTCCCTGTAAGTAACTGTAATGACGAATGGAGTAAAGGGGTTTTCTCACATTTTTTTTTCTTTCTTTTTGTGTCCCTTGAGATAATTTACTGTTGGCAGTCATGGCTCGTTACAAAAATTACGAGCGTTAGCTTTATTATTGCAGAAGTATAGCTAGCTAAATTATGAATGTAGATGACTCTACTTCTGCAATGAATTTATCAACACCCCATTGCCCATAAGAATTATATCGGTTACGTCTACACAATGTGTCTAGGTTACGGTACTTTACTATTCATATTTCTTTTTGTAATTCTACATCGCAGAAAACCACCATCGATTACGTAAAAGAGTAAGGAAAGAATTAAAAATACACTTCAATGAAGAGTGATTTTATTCGCCAGAAATCGCTCAGAACGCGTCTCCGACGATCTAGACCCCAGGGGCTTCCGGGACCTAGTCGGCCCCTGGACCCTCGCCTAAAGTGCTATGATAATGGCCGTACCACTTTGAATTTGCTTCCGACGCCCCTGTTGCAGAGTACTGATATCTCCCTGTTTTGTCCACATGCCGACGTGGACGAAATAGAAACTAAACATCTTGATAGACTGAATAGTTTTTTGCTACGATTCAGTCGTATATCTATGACGGCCTATTAACCCTATCTGGCCTGGGCGATTTGGGGTGTATCGCAGCCAGGGGGGGGGGGCGGAAAGTGCCCCTCCCCCTATATATTTTCGCTATCGCTAAGGCTAGAGGGCTGAAACTTACCACACTATATCTTTGGGTCAAGCTCTACCAGAAAATGTAAAAAAATTCAAGATGGCCGCCATGATGACGTCACTGTGACGTCATTTTCAAAAAGAGCATTTTTGGACGATTTTCGGTCAAAATCGTCGATTTTTTTTATTTTTGTTTTTTCTTCGCAAAAACTGCATGATAAATTAGTAAATAATAATCTAATATGAAATAAAATAAGTTTTACCCACTTTTCCGTAGATAAAAGCAAAAATGTTGAAGAAATATGATGAAAGCATAACTTTTTCTGGTACCCCACATGGCCGCCATTTTGAATTTACCCATGATCCTCTGCTCGTGGGGTTATGCAAATAGGCTCAAAATGACCCCAATACGATACCCTATAATGTCACGAATGTTTCAGCTCTCCATTTTTTGGCGTTTCGGAGAAATTGCAGACAGTTTGGTAGGAGGGCATTTTGGCCCCCCTCCCCCAGGCCTGGTAGGGTTAATGGGGGAAGGGAGGGAGGGGGAACAAATGAGGGGGTGTTTTTGGTGATGCTAAGACATATGTTTCAGAAAAATGCATCGAATCGCGTTGAATCAACTTGCTGAATTTTTGCGTAATTTTTGAAGAAATATGGCGAAAACATCACTTTTCTGGTACCCCCACATGGCCGCCATTTTGAATTTACCCATGATCCTTTGCTCGGGAGGTCATGCAAATAGGCTCAAAATGACCCCAATATGATAATCGAAAAAGTCACGGAGTTTCAGCTCTCGATTTTTTGTCGTTCCGGAGATACAAGCAAAAAACCAACAGGGGGGGGGGCGGAAAGTGCCCCCCCCCCCAGGCCAGGTAGGGTTAAGAAGGGCGGAGGAGGGGCGTTTGGTTTAATATTACATTCAAGACTATTTAACCCTATCTGGCCTGGGCTTTTTGGGACATGTTGTGGCCTGGGGGGGGGGGGGGGCGAAATGGCCCCCCCCCCCTAATTATTTTTCTTACCCCTTGAGATAGGGGGCTGAAACTTACCACACTATACCCTTGGGCCAAGCTCTACCAGAAAATGTAAAAAATCCAAGATGGCCGCCTTGGTGACGTCACAGTGACGTCATTTTCAAAAACAGCATTTTTGGGGCGATTTTTCAGTCAGATTTTCCGATTTTTTTTATTTATGGAATTTCTCGGCAAAAACTGCGTGATAAATTAGTAAATATTAATGTGATGTGAAATAAAATAATTTTTGCCTGCTTTTCATCGCGGAAAAGCAGAAATTTTGAAGAAATATGACAAAAACATTACTTTTCTGGGACACCACGTGATCGCCATCTTGAATTTTCCCATGATTCTCTGGTCGGGGGGTCATGCAAATAGACTCAAAATGACCCCAATATGATAAACTAAAAAGTCACGGAGTTTCGGCTTTCCATTTTTTGTCGTTCCGGAGATTGCGCAGAAAGTTTGCCCCCCCCCCGGCCAGATAGGGTTAACTCATATAGTGACAACCAGTTTGAATGGTGGAGAACGCTGGTGTACCTGGAGAGAACCACCGCCCGTCGGCAAGTAACAGCCAAACTTGCTTCCGACGCCCCTGTTGCAGAACCCGTGTCAGTTCAGCGGTGTGGGGCTAGCGATCACCAGAGATGCACTTTAAACCACTCGGCCATCGAGGGCCCTGACCTATTAAGAACAAAAATTATACCTCGATGAAGATATGAAAGATACTAAAGCGTCTCAGCATTAGGACGAGCTGTTGTTAATTACAGTCGGTTTGCATTGATCCGTTCATAGACCAACTGTCGAAAACAATACTGAATAAAAGTCGCACAAGCGATCAACCTCTGCAAAGCGCATGCTCCGTTTCACAGGCGGACTCCACTTTACACCTGTGGAAGATGATGTGGCTATGGCGTATAGGGGAAAACCCACGCACACACGGTTCAGTTTGAATACGACCCAACAACTTCTTCAATTTTGCACATGAGCGAACTACTTTCCATATGCTCGGCCGCTGCCCATATAACCAGAGAAAATAATCTCTATATCAGTCCTTTTAACGCTAAGTCAACAGAGGTATTATGCAGAATTGGAAAGTGATCGGAATTTTCGACAAACATCGATTTTACTATATATGATATCACTACTGGACGTATGCTGCTCGGGCAGGAATCGTGTCCAGAAATCTGACTTGTGGCTGGGGTATTGAAATGCCTCAGTGAGGTGGATGACAAGCGATTCGTGTGTAGTTAAAAGTCAAACCTGGGGTGCAAGGAAAGAACGGCATCTCACAGAAAACCTGCTATATTCCCTATCAATAAACACAAAAATATCAAATTGTACGTTACGCGAATGTTTCCAACACATGACAGTGGGTGATAATTGTACGGGTACCAAGTTCCTTTCTATACCATTACATCCGCAACATCTGTCTGTCAGTTTATAACTCGATAACAACGTGATGTGATAAATGTACGGGTACCCAGTTTCTTCCTATACCATTAAACCCACAATATCTGTCTGTCCGTTTATAACTCAATAACAACGGGATGTAGATATGCAATGTGTTTGTCGTTGTAAAGGTTTTGCTTCGGAGAGTGACATAGACCTATGTTCGTCTCCAAATAGGGCGAAAATATAAAAAAAAGAACAGAAAAATATCTGCATATGAGTGAGTGAGTGAGTGAGTAGGATTTAACGTCGTTTTCAACATTGTTTCAGTCATATCACGACGGTGCCTACATGTGCCAGAACACGAGAGTGTCCACAGTTCCTATTATTCTGGACACTGATCAGCCCAGCCAGTACAGCACCCGGTCACTCATCCAAGTATTGACCGAGCTCAACGCTGCTTAACTTCGGTGATCTGACGAGAACCGGTGTGCCCAACGTGATGCGCCGTACCCTATCTGCATATGATACCCCTTTCTAGGTTATTATGTAATACATTTAGTTGAGCAAGAAAAATCGGCCCTCATCCCGACGATCCAATGGGAAATCTGCAATCGAATCACTAACAGTTCTGGGTTGCTACCTTTCAATAGAAACTATGGATTTACCTCTATATCACACTGTCATATGCACTTAAACTTCATGGCAATAGCATAGCTCATCTAAGTTCTTGTCAGAAGCTTTTCACACTGAACGGCTCTCTTCCATGCAATATTTCAGCAAATGTTTCAAAGTTTTCACACCGTGAAACGGCACGGACGACAGGGAGCATTGGAGCATCTTAGTTAATTATCGCTTTGATAAAAACCTATCTGCAATAACAAACTCGTTTTACTTCGTTCCTAACCAGTTACTTTAGTATTCTGGTAAGAATGACATTATGCGACTTGTCAATGTTATAATTTCATCGTGGAAAAACTGTGGACGAACTCACCATGAAGCAAATACAGAAACAGTCCTCGATTATACACAATGAGTATCTATAGCTATGCGTGATGGGAATTCTATCGAATACATGGACGTCTATCTCAGTTCCATTTTCTACACGCATTTTTCTATTTCCATTGTGTATCTAATTCTACCGGTTAACAACCTATTGATTTATATATGTGGATGAAAAAATATCTTGCCTGCAATTTAGCTTAATAAACATTTGGGACGCTTACATAACCAATGGTATTTTAACAGGCGCCAATATTTGTCCACTCAACACGCATGTTAGGGAAGGCTGATAGAAGGGTTTTCTCGTCAAGAGACACCCACTAAAAAACTGATCATCCAGTTAAGTATTTTCCTACGCAAGATCACTTGTCATGTGGAGTATTACTTCACTGACTGCTTGCTCATGCGATCATAGCAAATACAGCAATCACGCTATTTAATCAGTGGTAGACGCTATTTAACCAATGGACACGTGTTTGTGAACAAACACGGGTATCAATTATGGCTCTGCTGACGAACCGAAAGTCTCGAACATTGCGTTCATCCAGAGTTACAAATAAGCAAAACTACAATAATGATTATATATTAGTAGTAGAGAAAAGGGCTATTTGTCCCTTATTGAATTTTGGCATCCGCGTCATTTGTGAAGTTACTTCCGGTTCCGGTCACGTAACTGGAAGTTACCTTTGATCCAGTGGTGCGCATGCTCACAACAAACACTCGTTGTTTATTTCTCGCACACCAACTTAAAATGTCAATTTCATTGAGATTGATGAGATATGTAAGAGTCACTATAACATTTCGTTTAGCGAGCTCGCGAAGTAGACAAATATCTGGCGATGTTTTACCGGACAAGTGCCGATGTGATTTCCTGGAGAAAATACTCCCCCCCCCCCGACACTTTCCTCTCTACTGTCGGAAATCCCGCTAAACTGTTTGCTTGACATAATAATCCTCTTTGATCACATAGGTATAAGTCGCTGACGCCAGACTGACAGTATCAGACACTGGAGGTTTCGTCCAATCAGTAGCGCGTGCGTTACAAGATCACTCCATATTTGGCAGTTTAATTGAAGATAAGCTCGTCTTATGAATATGTAATGTTTTTGGTGCAGGCTCTCCACCATTAGCCTGTGCGCATCATTGGTTGGCCATGGTCAGTGTAAACGTAGATCATGGTATTCGCGATAATGAGATTTTGTGGTCCCGATTCCAAAGGTTGAATTGCCATTCTGTGACTCACAACTACTGAGTACTAAATCTGCTGGCGATGTTGGATGAAGCCCAGATAGGCGACAATCCCAGATTAATTACTTCATGGAATCATAGGACTTCCAATTATAGACCATCGTGTTAGATCTTGATTACCACAGATATTCGACAAAAATCTAAGGACAAAACGAAAGTAGGAATTAATTGTATCTAATATTACAACACTAACTTTACAATAGAATAAAGGATAAGAGAAAACCTACATGAAACTGTGCCACCAGCAAAAATTAGGTACACATATATCCGTTCTTATCAAATGGGGGATGTGCAGCCTCTTACGTAGGAGAGTAATGTTAGGTTACTAATTTGCCTTGGGCAGGAGTGTGTTCTCTCTCGCTATAATATCCTATAATTATAGTTCTTCCTGCTGTTTAAAGCAGTTCCCGGTTGCACCTATCAGCGCCATGGAAACTGTTCAGCTCAGGTAATGATCTACGTGTGCATCGGTGTACACTTATTAATAAAGACCTTGACACAGTTCTGTACGAAAAATGCTTAGGATGAATTTCCATACCCAATCGTCATGTCCAAGAGAAGTTGAGTGGTTGCGGTCAATATTTGGTTTGCTAGTCTGCGATCAAGATACTGATTTCATATGGAGTGGCATTAACACACAACTCCCCACTGATACACGATAAAGGGATGGAAATACAGTCAACGCAGTCAGATTGAAAGATTGACTTGCTGGGATGCACCGAGCTTCCTTTTCGCAGCGCTATCTGTTCAATTAAACAAGTACAGTATGCAAATCCAGCCAAGTCATCTTCCGGTACTCGTCAAAGTGAATGTAACGTTTACATCGGCAAAAGTCTCCTTTTTGTGAGTCCATTGCGGGTGCAATCCAAAGCTTGCACAATCTTAGCCAACTTATTAAGAAGTTTTTTAGTTTTTTGTGTCTCAATTCTGTCAAATAAATATATAAATTATAAGAAAAGTCCTAGAGATGTTTCTCTGCCAATATCTATGATTTTTATTCGGTGTCATAACTAGTGTTTGGTATTCACTTCTCATTTTATATTAGGAGTTAATGATCGCCTTAGTGAATATTATTATGTAATAATTTTTCAATGTTTAGTTGATGATGTCTAAAACATTATTACACGATAATATTCACTAAGAAGGCCATTAACTAAATTCTAACATGCACAATGATAAATATTTCCTCATTTCATAAGAGGAATGGCAAATCTGCAAACTTATCTCGTGTTGATGGAAGAATTTCGGACCTGGTTTGCAGGCCATGTTCTCGCATGTTATGCGTTCACGAGATGCAGCTGTGTGAACTGCGCGCACTGCCCAGTGAATCAACCAATCGACGCTCAGCTTTGTAGCGCTGCGTCACAAGGATGAGACGTAACCAGTTCGGCACGCAAATGAAAGAGACAAACATAAGAAGATAATCGTGTGATGTTTTGAGGTCTGGACCAATCAGGGCACGGCTATGAGGCAGGGCATGTTAGAATATATAATACAGTTGCGAGAAATATACAAACTACCCGACACATATTTAGATTTACAAGGCCTGAAAGCGTCCATTCCTAAGGACTGGGAAATACAATTACTTCGAAATTCTAAACCAGAAGGAATGCGACCATTTTTTCCCAGAATAGTGTCTACCTCCTTTGTACATGTGTGGGAACGGAAATGGAACCAGATAGTTTTTGATCCTATTGGTGTGGACACATGGAAATAAATGTATATTTAAGAAATAATGTTTTCATAGGCGTGCCCAATGGTTAATTTACGCACGGTTTAGTTTGGGAAAATTTATATTTTATGGCAAGGGCGAAGCCCGCGCCCTAAATTTATAAACTTTCCCAAACTAACCGATTGTAAAATAACCATTGAGCACGCCTATGAAAACATTATAGTTATTCTATTTCATTACACAAATTGATTATCAACAAAGATTATAATGAAAGGTTGAAAAAATATGGTAAACTTTGACATCCTTTCTCCCCTGAAAAAAACTGGTCCACAGATATTAGCACGATGCTCTCGTCTCGGTTGGCATCGTGCCAATATCAGTGGACGAGTTTATGTGGTCTCTAAAATGGAGAGTGATTCTGTCACCTGAGTCAGGCTTTGTGGAACATACGTGGATGTAGGTCTATATGTGTCCCATTGTTCATTGATTTCACGATGGAAACTACAGTTAAGCTTGAGAAAGAAATTTCAACTTTCAATTCATTTGTTTGTCTAATTCGATTGTGACTTGTGTGAAAGCAGATGCCCCTTTTCTCACCCGACTTGTGAAATAGAATCTCCCAAATGAACACCTGCACTTGCACATGTACATTTCACACAACTGTGCTAAAACAATTAATAAATTCACAGTTAGCAAGTTATTATTGACAAAAGTGTTTTATAATCTACCATTTACAACAACAACAACAGAAACAAAACCCAGAAATTTTCAATTGAAATTAGTACATAGAAATTTGGCAACAAAACCATTTGTTTTCGAAATCAAGTTAGTAGACAACCATAAATGTAATTTTTGTTTAAACGACTCTGGGAGTAGGGCCACTTCTTTATTGAATGTTCTTAATGTGAAAACGTTTGGAGAGAATTATGCGTTTGTTAATATCTTTCCATCTTCACATTGTTATATAGTCTTCGCTTATCATATTTGGAATTCTCGATGGCCCTGTTGTGATAAATCACTTATATATTCGACAAAATGTTATATACAGATAGATGCAATCTCACAAACCAGGTACCAAGTATTGTTGCTGTGTAGATATTTAGAATAGAAAAAAAACAATTACCATTTGAGTAATAATTCATTTTATCAGTTTGGGAATTTATTGAAAGTAACATTTGAAAGAGTCTGAAGTATTTAATGACTACATTTGTTGTACACTTTATTTGATGTCACTCAATGTCTGGTTATATACATGTATATCTCATTTGATTGTGATATAGGTGCGTTTAGTACAGCCAAATATTAATTGCATTAATTCTGCTCAAAAAGCTCTTAAACTTAACAATATCAAACAGAGTGAAAAATGACGGCGTTGACTGATTTTGGAATTTCTTCTGTTTTTGGCTTTTTCGTATATAATTTAGCATAGATTTTTTAATATATATAAAACATGAAGCCTTGAACCACCACGAATCTAATGTTTTCAAAGTTACCATATTTGCCGTGATATTACATCGACATATTGTTTTCGTTCAAAGTATCATATTTTAGATATATTTAAAGAATCCATGCTAAAATGAACATGAAAAGGCCAAAAACGAAAGTACAATCTCAAACGCTAATCGACGCTATTTTACGTCACTTTTATCTCTGAACCGTAACAATATAAACCCTTGAGGATTTTGTCTGTACGAAACCCAGTCATTTTTGGCGGAATTAAAGAAATAGTTGTCTTGTTGAGTGTTTCGGTTAACATTGATAAATCAGTCAGGGAAAGGTGACATTTTCAATGCTGTGAATATTTGTACCCAAGGCGAGTAGGATACACATGTAGCTTCTTGGGTATCATCGTCTACCTTAAAATAACTGAAAATCGTACCACTTTGTGCGCTTCTGATTTTTGACCCCTGAGGCTGGGAGAACATGATACTGGCTGATGTCGAGAATGGGTCACGCACCGAATTACGAAATCCTGCAGAAAGACAAAAGTTCAAACGCGTGAGACATTAGTTGCGCAAGGACGAAGACTATATCGGTGTGAATTCGCCAAATAAATGCTGAACCTGTTTTCTTATGTGCAACTATGTTTTATCATGTCGATTACACAATTATATTTCATCAGATATCCTTATGGACAACAGTCGGTTACTGAGTATCATATATGAGCTTTGTATCTAATGGTTAGATCACATTATTTCCTGTATAACAATCTTTTGTTAAAGCACCAGTGCTGGTACTACTGTCCTTTGAGGATAAGTAATTTGATGTGGTGGTCGAACCTGCGACCTACCAAGTGAGTGCATGAATGCGGATCACCTGTTCACCTGTAGCAGTCAAGTAAAACGATGAAAGTGTCAATGAATACCAAATGGTGGCATCAACTGCCTAGCTAAGTATGACTGACTGAGAGCATTGGTCACGTGCTTTCGCAGATAGTGGATATTTTCTTCGTGTATGGAGGTCAATGAAAGCATTTGTAAGTTCGGGTATTGGTTATTTTTGCGGATCCAAGAAACAGGCTGGAACCAAAGGTGAACACCATTGTTGTTCCTCCAGAGGAACGCACCTACGATGCCTCTGGATGAATAATGCATGCAGCTGGTCTTTATCTCCAGCATTATTCACGAGAATATGTCACGCCTCCCAAATTCCGTGACCTACGGTGACGACAAATCGTAATGTCATTTTTCTACAATCACCTCATTTTCACTCCGCATTTATGGGAAAACACACATGCGCAGAGAGTTTGCGTAGTCTCGTGCCAATACAGCAATTGTGATTGGCCGTAATGATATTTCGGGATTTAAATACAAATAGGCCTTTATCGGTAACGGCTGGACACGAAGGGAATACGGTTGGGGAAAGCTGTTGTACTCGTGACAATGGCGGAATCCATGTCAGCGACAGAAAGCCTGGTATATCACGGCTGATGACACAAGAAACAAACATGAATATCTGCAAGACGGCTCTGCCTGGCTTTGTTGCAGAAAAGCATCGATTCTAATCTCTCAGCATAGCAAACGTGTGCATATGAGCCACAGGTGACTGTACCGAGTGTCGATGAACTAAATAGAAAATGTAATATTAGACCGTGATCCATGCTAGCAAAAAAGTATACAATTTGTGGCAAGTTTTCTTATGAGACAAACCTATCGTTTCGAATGACAGTATCTTGTGGGCCTGCTAAAGTGCACCACGAGAGAGCAATCTCCTGCATCCTTTACAACAATACCCGTTATTTATAGCTCTTCCTACTTGAAATAATCATTCACACGCCACGGTTGTTGAAAAAACAGATTCCTATTGTCCTTCTGGGCCCCCAAGAAACTGTACATGATCGGTACAGCGAACTATCGAAGTATGAATATATACATGTATGTGTGTCCGTTAACTTTGTAGAATGTGTAGACCCTTACGTTTGACTCCGATGACAATATGACCACGACTGTATGAAAAATGTTCATTGCATAAATACTAGTGTCAGATCCGACCTCGGTTATTGTAAGAAGATCTCATCCATATGACTCAATTAGCACCACTCCATGCAGACATGAAATGAAAAAAATTCAGGGCCTTCAAATGCCTTCTATATTTCCTATATTTTCTATATTTTTTAGTCATTCCTATATTTTCATATATTTTACTCAAAACTTCCTATATTTCCAATATGTTTACATTTTCTCATGAAAACTTTCACCAATGCTCTGAAATCAGTCAAATTAACATAGAGAAATATGTTTCAGAAGAAAAATTTGGAACCTGCAATGTAGTAGTGGCCTGTCTTACATTACTTTATTTCCTTTATTTTAATAAGAGACTCCTATATTTGGACAAATTGTCTCCTATATTTTCACTGTGAACCACTTGTGAAACTGAATATATATGCACACAAGCTGTTTTCTTGCACGGGAGACGCGGTCAGTAGTAGTATTAACGGATTACAGACCATATTGACCTACTTTTTTGTTCCCCCCGGGTAAAATTTGTGGCGGAAGTGTGGCGGGGTTTCCCAGTGGGGGATTCCCCAGTGGGGGTTTCCCAATGACGATCACGTGATCAAGGCATGTCCTGACTTGTTCTGGGTTGTACAGTTCTGCCATGCGGAGGATGGGTACTAGTATTTCGCTGACGTCCTAGTAATAAACATAATCTATAGGTGTTGTACCATCTTAATAGGACCAGTCTAGCATCTGTACCACCCTAGGGTCGAGTGTTTATTGTCCCGGGTATCTCCGCAGAAAATCAACAAACAAAATGGCGGATCCAGGATGGTGTGGGGACGCCCTTTCCATATCACGGCGTCGATCGTAGCGCCATCTGCACACACTGACGCAAGGGAGACAACTCGTGTGGGCCAAGGGTATGGAAATAGCCGTTTTGGAGCTAGGGGAGCCACTACTGGTCCAGTGGGGTCGAGTGAGGTATCAAAGTGAAGCCTATGTGAGGGGGCATCTAATGGGCTGGGTGTGGGGTTGAACTAGCGTCATTCTGCGCATGCGCGGTGGCCCAAGGGTATGAAAATAGCCGTGTTGGAGCTAGGGGAGCCCCTGATGGTCCAATGGGATCGAGTGAGGTATTAAAGTGAAGCTTATGTGAGGGGGCATCTGACTGGGCTGGGTGTGGGGTTGAACTAGCGTCATTCTGCGCATGCGCGGTGGCCCAAGGGTATGAAAATAGCCGTGTTGGAGCTAGCGAAGCCAATAATGGTCCGATGGGGTCGAGTGAGGTATCAAAGTGAAGCCTATGTGAGGGGGCCTCTGATGGACTGGGTGTGGGGTTGAAATAGCGGCATTCTGCGCATGCGCGGTGGCCCAAGGGTATGGAAATAGCCGTGTTGGAGCTAGGGGAGTTACTACTGGTCCAGTGGGGTCGAGTGAGGTATCAATGTGAAGCCTATGTGAGGGGGCATCTGACTGGACTAGTGGGGTTGAAATAGCGGCATTCTGCGCATGCGCGGTGGCCCAAGGGTGTGGAAATAGCCGTGTTGGAGCTAGGGGAGCCCCTGATGGTCCAATGGGATCGAGTGAGGTATTAAAGTGAAGCCTAGGTGAGGGAGCCTCTGATGGGCTGGGTGTGGGGTTGAAGTACCGGCATTCTGCGCATGCGCGGTGGCCGAAGGGTATGGAAATAGCCGTGTTGGAGCTAGGGGAGCCACAAATGGTCCAATGGGATCGAGTGAGGTATCAAAGTGAAGCATTCGTGAAGGGGTATCTAATGGGCTGGGTGTGGGGTTGGAATATCGGCATTCTGCGCATGCGCGGTGGTCAAAGGGTATGAAAATAGCCGTGTTGGAGCTAGCGAAGCCACTAATGGTCCGATGGGGTCGAGTGAGGTATCAAAGTGAAGCATTCGTGAAGGGGCATCTGATGGATTGGGTGTGCGGTAGGAATATCATTCTGCGCATGCGCAGACGCAATGCGGAGCTCTCGTCCAATCAGAAGCGAGTATTTCAAATCCGTCACAGAGCTCTCAGCCAATCAGAAGCGAGTATTTTGACCCGGTGCATTATGGGCCATATCCAAGAAGGCGGCACGTATGTTCAAGATGGCGGCACGTATGTTCAAGATGGCGGCACATCCGGTGTCGAAAACTGGCCATTTCTTCGGGATGTGGTCACCTAGTGTCGAAAACTGGACCCTGTATGGGTCCCGCTAGCGCCTTGACGCCATGATATAGACCGGAGAGAGAAAACAACAACAACAAGGATGACACACGAGGGAACAACAAAAACAACAAGTTTTTTTTCATATAGTTTATTTTCCCCTCCATCATAACATACCCACGCTGGGGGAGCCGCGTTGGGTATGTTTACAATTCAAGAAAGACTCTTGTCCATTCAGAGACCGCCATTTGCATCTGTCCTATTCGTTCCTGTCCGTTAGATGTATTCTTGTCCAATCAGAAGTCGCCATTTCAGAGAGTTCCTTCTTCGGTCATGTTCATTCTGAACCGTTTATTCTAATCATCGTCGGACAGGCCTGGATATTCTTTGGGCAGCATGTCCTGAAACAGTTGTTTGCGCATTCTGATCGCATTTTCCAGGGCCTCTGTGGGTGGTAGCCCCATAGCCTCTTCCAAGTGACGCTTCTCTCTTGCAGGAATCAAGCCTATGTTTATGTATACTTTTGTCTTTTTGAATTTGGTGCTAATACTGTTATATGGAAATGGAATAGGTCTTTGGATTATGGACGCGGATATTCTCTAATGGACGACGGCTGGATTATGAATGACGGACTAGACGCTTGTAATTCATGATGGACCTGAGCGTGGGGTCGCCTTTCATTTCAAGCGGTAGTAAGGTATACTGTTCATAGATCGCCATGGCTGTTTTCCTGATGCGGGAGCGCATTTGGGTGTTCGTCTGTTGTAAATTATCCTCTCCGGCGTCCTCGATCGCTTCAGCGTGAGTATTGATA
>JAVTVY010055859.1:0-29223 GCA_036873755.1 Hanleya hanleyi | reverse complement strand
TGGTACTTTTCCAAAAATTTCACTGTTTCACTCCGGGACCCTTCCCATCGTGTTCTAAATGACGAGACGAGAAAAACAAGACCCCACAACCCATATCACAATGAACGTGTGAATTTCCCAGGTTGGACCTATACCCCCATATAGCCAGTATGAGACTATATGGGCTATATGGTACTTTTCCAAAAATTTCACCGTTTCGCTCCGGGACCCTTCCCATCGTGTTCTAAATGACGAGACGTGAAAAACAAATCCAAACAGCCCATATCACAATGAACGTGTGTGAATTTCTCAGGTTGGACCTATACCCCCATATAGCCAGTATGGGACTGCAAGGGCTGTATGGTACTTTTTCCAAAAAATTCACCGTTTCGCTCCAGGACCCTTCCCATCGTGTTCTAAATGACGAGACGTGAAAAACAAGACCAAACAACCTATATCACAATGAACGTGTGTGAATTTCCCAGGTTGAACCTATACCCCCATATAGCCAGTATAGGACTATATGGGCTATATGGTACTTTTCCAAAAATTTCACCGTTTCGCTCCGGGACCCTTCCTATCGTGTTCTAAATGACGAGACGTGAAAAACAAATCCAAACAGCCCATATCACAATGAACGTGTGTGAATTTCCCAAGCTGAACCTATATCCCCATAGGCAGTATGGAGCTATATGGGCTATATGGTACTTTTCCAAAAATTTCACCGTTGCGCTCCGAGACCCTTCCCATCGTGTTCTAAATGACTAGAAATGAAAAACAAATCCAAGCAACCCATATCACAATGAACGTGTGTGAATTTCCCAGGTTGGACCCCCATATAGCCTGTAGGTCAGCCTATAGGCCTATATACAGAGCTCGGTGACTTTTTCCATTGTCATTTTCTTGGCGAGACGAGAAAAACGCGACCCCACAAGCCATAGTAAAGCCCACGAAAAAAAATGACCATCCCCATACCCCATACAGGCATTTTCCCTTATATTGTATAATACAGACCCCTATTGTAGGGGTAAAGTCCGTATTCCGCTTTTTATAGGTTCGGGGAAAAAATCCTAATTTTACATGCACCCACCCCATTGACTTGATAGGCAGGTCCCAATAAGTCCGGGGACCGATATTAGCCCTTTTGGCTAGGGTTGATAGGTGTTTTCCCCTATTTTAGGAGTAAAGTCCGTGTTCCGCTTTTTATAGTTTCGGGAAAAAATCTTAATTTTACAGGCACCCACCCATGACTGGATGCCCCTTCACGAATGCTTTACTTTGATACCTCACTCGACCCAATCGGACCATGCAGCGTATTGAAGTCTGGGGACTACTTTTTCTCCGCGGAAGCTTTTTCCCCCGACCGCATCACCGCCAGACCGCATCACCGCGGAAGAAATCATGCCCAGGGGCCGTACTGATGACGTCATAAGTTTAAGTGTACTTTCCGGGTGTTGAAAAGGTCCCACCAAGAGCTCTGCCACATACCCCATCCGTAGAGAGCCTCACAAAGTTCCCCCTTAAATTTTACCCGGGGGAAGAAATAAGTAGGTCAACTTAACGTTAAATACGCTTTCTATACTACTTACGCTAGCCAATAAGACCCTTAACATGGGCAATGAGTGAGGCAATATATCAAAACCTATTTACAACCATGGTAAAACAAACTGTTTTGAAATAAAGAAAATGAAATAAAAAATATCATTTTATATATTACTATACTCTCTAAAAACAGTCGTGTACCAAAAGTACACAAATTGTGTACCCTAGGTACACATCGCTGTAACAAAATTGAACATCTACAATCACTGTGTAGCTGTGATACACAATTTGTGTAGAAAAAGTACACAAATTGTGTACTCCTGATACACATTTTTTGTCGATGTGCAATTCTGTACACAACTGGGTTTTTTTCAGGGTACAAAGCTAGTCACACATAGTTATAGCTGTAGATAAAAATATAATATACGCGTAGGGAAAACAGAGGTCAGAGAATTCCCTGAACACGAGTTTGTTTTCACAAAATTCGCAAAAATCCCAACTAATGCCTCAATTTTATTTTCCTACGAAGTAGGCTCTCATTTGCAAATTGTCCGGTAATGTTTTCGTGTTTTCGCATTTTCGCTTTTTAGGGTTTTCGCGTCAGGTTTTCGCGTTTTCGCGTTACTATTATAGATGCGAAAATGCAAAAACGCAAGATGGACGCATTCGGTTTCCATACGTCCCCGCATCCGGCTTCCATATATATGATCTCATATAGGCAACAACGCGGAACAGCGAAAATACGACAACGCGAAAACACGAAAACACGAAAATGCGAAAACGCGAAGATGCGAAAAAAAATACGTTTTCGTGTCTTCGCATTGCGTTTTCGCGTCTTGGAATCGGGTTTTCGTGTTTTTGTTTTTTTCGCATTTTCGCGTGTTCCGGTTTTCGCGTTTTCGTGTCGGGTTTTCGCGTTTTCGCGTTACTATTATAGATGGGAAAATGCGAAAACGCGAGATGGCCGCATCCGGCTTCCATAATAAGGCGATCAAAACATTTTCCAGTGTAGTTTCATTCAGTTGGCTTGATCCAGGATAGCAATAGTAGAAAGTATGCGTTATAGTTTCAATGACGCCACAATGATGTCATATTCACGTACCATTTCAGATATATCCGTCCAAATCGTATGCTATCATAGACGTTATTGATTCTTGTATCCAATGGTAATATTGTATCAAACATGTTACAATTTGATGAATGAATAGACTGGAACTAATGATAATTATAACCATATCCCCAATCACTATTGAAGGTTAAGGGGTATCCAAATTTGAAAAGATCAACAAGGCAAACGTTGAGCTTTCAAAAAAAAGCCTCGTCCACAAAATTATCTACTAGCACAGATGCGCAAGTAATTAATACTTACTGTGGAAATTTCGAGTGGAGTAGCTTCGATAAAAGAGTCGTCGTCATGGCTTTTGTAAGCGAACCGATACAGAAGATGGAATCCTCCGTCACGTTTGTATTCTTGTCCAAATCTGTTTTACCATAGGACCTCTGAAGCACTTCGTCACCTTGCACGATAGCCAGTGTCAAGCCGGGGACATTCCGACAAGACAGTCTCTATGTATTCATCCAACTTCTGAAGCTGTTCTGGTGTAAATATATCACCGGAAAATATACCATTCACAGCGAAAACATGGAGTACCAACACTACAACTATTAAGCCAGTCATCATCCCACAACTGAGATGTTAAAACAACAGTGGGTATTTTAACACTTAGTACATTGCCTGTGTAGGGCGGTGTATGGGACAGACATACATCTTAACCCATTTATGTAATCGACTTGTTCAAATATATCTGTTCAAATAATGTTTGAGCGACGTCACCGACAAGGGCGCATCCCACATTCACATTTTGCATATTTTTGCATTTCAAATGATTACATGGCAGTGTGACTATGCGTCACAGGACCTACGAAGTAAGGTAGGCATTAGGCCAGGCACTGAGCTCTTGGCAATCCCCCCCCCGCCACAAGTTGAAATCCTGCCTATATTAAGATGGGCACATGCAGCCCAAGTCAGAATCACCAGAGATTTTCATCAAAAATCACCAGAAATTTTCGATTAAAACAGTATTGAATATTTTCTTGAAGATTAAAAGTGATGGGATTGAATGAATAGTTTACCAGTTACTGTGCTGATGCGAATCTGTGACACACCAACACACTCTGTGGCAGTGATTCTGTGACACACCAACACACTCCGTGGCAGTGATTCTGTATACCTTAAGCAAGGAATCAAAATTTGAAATGACAAGAAAAATTTAGACATAATTACACATGTAATGTTTTTGTTTAAATTATATCCCAGTGTGATATATAGTCAATATTCAAGAAGTACAATCAAAGTTACTTTATCTAGTTAAATTCTACCCAAAGAAAATAAATTAAGACCCTTTAAACATGCCGTCAATGCCAGATGTTGAGTTTTATACAGCTGTAGATCAGGGCTCTGGTTACATATATCATGTTTCCATACCCTTGATGGACACAACAGCGGCAAAAACAAAGCCTCCTTGAACAACCTATCTTTATACAGGAAATTCTTAACCCAGAAATTATCATTCTCTCTCAAAAGAAAACAATTTACGCCAGGAAGGCCTTTTTTATTAAGCTAATTTTGTTAGGTAGGGGCCTACTTAGATTCAATAATTGTCATGAAATTTCTTTGGTTATATCTTAATTGCAACTATGTTTGTTCCTCAAACCTGACATGCTTGAGCTATACATGTATAACACACTTTCATTTGAGAGTCCAGACATTCCACCATTCATGTGAACAAATTGTACTAAACATGGAATAATTAAATTCACACTACCCATTTCTACAGTATCAGTACTATGTTACTATCTGTAGCAGTTGAACCCAGTAAAACTTAAACAATTAAAACCAGTAAAGAAATTTGTCTGTTGAATAACAGAAAATATGGTATGGAGATTTGAATGAGTAAACTACTAAACAACTTACACGATACCAACAAAATGTCCCAACACAAGCTGATAAATTCCTTGGGTGGCTTGCAGGACGGCTTTGTTTCACCCTCAGTAAATTTTATCATTGTTGCTCACAGACATTGCTCCTCTCTGAAGGATGATACCAGATCTTTCTATGTTCTGCTGGGTTATTGCACCGGCTGACTTAATTGGTTGATGTAGGATATTTCATCATCAGTGGCAATTTGACCTAAATTTGAAGCCTGCATGATTTGGTCTGTGATGAAATGTTTGGATGTGAAATAGGATACACGTTAAAGGCCACAGTTTACATATATCTATAACAATATACTGAATTGTGTGTATTAAGAATGGCAAGTTGCCTGGTAATAGCAGTGTAGATAAATGCACTAACAAACGATGGAAAATTAGCATTTCCTATTTCATTATCCCACCACGTTTTGTACTGTGTTATATATACAGTGAAACATACAGCCAAGGTTTCCCAATGGGCATGACAGTGCACTCGCTGAGCTATCAATAAATGATGAAAAAAATAATTATAAATCAAATTTTCATCAGAATTCGGTCAGCTCAGAACTTGCCCTAATGCACGTTCATGCCAAAAATCAAGGTTCTAATGTCAATGGTTCTCCTTATTTTTCCGACGAAAGGACTCGGATGGACTGACTCACTGACTCATTACCGGACAATTTGCGATCTGTAGCCTACTTCGTAGGAATATCTACACATTGCTACCTGGCCTAGATTGCCGTAACCACCAGTGAGATCATACAAAAGCTGGTATAGCGAAGGCACTCTGTCTCCCGCTAGTATAGCGAAGGCACTCTGTCTCCCGCTGGTATAGCGAAGGCACTCTGTCTCCCGCTGGTATAGCGAAGGCACTCTGTCTCCCGCTGGTATAGTGAAGGCACGCTGCATATAGATACGGTCTGCGACGGAGGATAATAGTGGCAATGTTGGTTGGTTGGTTGGTTAGATTGGGCACTCCATCGTAGTACAATGGGCAATGGTCTGTCGCGACTGACCAATCAGAACTGAGAAAGAAGCGGGCGATCATCTCGCTGTGCCGGGTTGAATGAACAGTCAGGTTGGATTTTGAATCGCCCGGCAAAGGTATAAAATTACACAAATTTACTAATTTGACGACGGGAATAAATAGAGTAACAATTGTAGAATATGCTGATGTATTTTGTTTGGAGGTAAACCGTTTATTTCTCGTTTCACCCAGTTTCAGACCTTGGTGTATTCTTATATAAAGCATGAGGTTATATATAGAGACCCCATATTTCGGCACTTCACCGTAACACCACCGTCCACCCCCCCCCCCCCCCCCAACAAAACTCTTGTTTTGAGGGCCTGTGAAGGTGAGACAGAATAAATAAGATGCCACACTCCATACAGCAAAGAACAAGGAATATATAGTAGAATACCCTTGAAGTATATATATCCGTAGGCTATATTTCACTGAAGGTACGCTGCATATATCCAAAGGCTATCTCTCACTTTATGTATGCCTATGTGGATTATAACCTAGAAGCTAACGCGGAATGTGCTGGAATTCCTCCTCCAATCACAATAGTCACTTCAAGTGTAGGCCGGCGATTGGCTAATTTTCCTACAGCCAATGCATAGACGAGGATGCACCTCGCAATAAATATTTTAGTGGCTAATGGGTGTGACGTCATCCACAGACACGCCAACTTTGACCTCGCATTCCCCTTATACTTATAACCTGGCCTAAACTTATAACATGGCACTTGGACTCCCAAGTCATCTCCCTCCAGATATCCATGTATTGCTATGCATATCTCTCGCTACATGTATGCCTATAGCCTTATCCTCATTTCATCCTCCCTATACCTATAACACTATCTCTCATTACATCCTCCCTATACCTATAACACTATCTCTCATTACATCCTCCCTATACCTATAACACTATCTCTCATTTCTGCCCCGCGATTTTCCTTATACTTACAACATTACTCCGGATTCCCACAGTCTCATTTACAGCCTTATTTTTCGCCACATTTCCCTCCCCAACAAAAACTCTTACCAGATTTACGCTTTATATACTACTTACGGCCTTACCAACCAAGACCAGGCAGAACGTCCCCCACCAGATATTTTCCCCACATATCCTAACAATTGGACAATGGTCCTAAACCCTGATGACGTGTTCACCCATCTGCATGACACGTGAACACTTATCCAGAAATCTACATGTAAAATCGCTTATGTAACACGAAACCAATTAAAGTGTTATTGTTAACGCAAAGTACATGTGCCGCAAGGCGTTAAGTCCTATATGCAACCCGATATACCAAATTAAAGCTTGTTTTTCCGACTGTGCCAGCCCAGGGACCTCGCGCAGGCAATTAACTCGATGTCATGTTACATAAGGAAGGTAACATGCTGACTGAATTGTATAAAGATCCCCACCATCCATTTGATTGTCATGGGTGTCGGGGGCCTGCATTGCATCAAGGGATAGAAGTGGGATTTTATTGTCATGGATGTAGGAGACGTACGTCATCAGGTTTCAGGACAATTGGCAATCACAAGATTGATATGTGTTCTTGATATGTGTACACTTGAATTTATTGTAGAAATAGACATACTGTTAGGTTGTACCTACTTGTAACAGAGCAGATCTAATGCTGCCATTTTATAGTGTTGCCCCACTGAAATATCATGTAGTAAGTAGGCAGACATCACACCCCACTCAGTCACATTATACTGACACTGAGCGAACCAGTCCTTGTTCTATCCTCTTAATGCTGAGCGTAAACGAGAAAGCAACAAGTTCCATTTTCCAAGTCTTTGGTATGCCCGGCCTGGGAATGAACCAAGTACCTTCCGCTTACGAGGCCGACACTCTAACCATTAGGCCACCGCAGTGCGGTAAAAAATTTAATATAAATACCAGTTCTTTGATACATGTACATGTACGTTCTATCGCTCATTGTTGGAATTTTATGGAGTGTTGGCATCTTTAGTCTTCTATATTACTCGTTGCTACATAGCTGAAATACTGCTGAACGGGACGTTAAACTTAATTCTCTATCTTTTGCAGTTAAACAATCATCCTTATGAAAAATACTGTATTCGGACAGAAGAATACTGTATTCGGACAGAAAGTATCAATTAAATGTCACATCCGCTCAAAAAAAAAAATTGATCTGATGACATCCATGATAAATGATATCTTCCCATTACCTCTGCATAACTCAATGTGATTGTAGTCTGTCACTGTGATTAACATGGTGGAGAATGAAGGAACGCTTGGGCGGCGTCGGGCCCCACAGACTTGTGTTCTGAATAAGAACTTGCATTCTAATAATATTTTTCCTGTTTGGGTCGTTTCTAAATGGTTGCACAGTTCATCATTTTCCATCAGATGACTTGATAGGCCTATTACATCATTGTTGAAGCCGGTGCTATGGGCCGTGTGAGCATGTCATTCAAGATGTCTGCATGAACAGTACAATAAAAGCGTGGCTTAGATACAAATCATCACTGGGATCGTTTTTGGCTTTATGATGCATTGTAGTTTCACCCATAGCAAATGAAAACATTTCAAACTGTTGTTCTCTCATCGACGGTGAAAGTAAACGGCTTTAATATCGCGTGAAATGAATCTGGTTTCTACCATTTCTCTGCAGAAGCAATTGTTGTATACAAAATATTGTGGTGAAATTTCGATCTCTCATTTCTGAAGGGTTAAATCTGGCCCAGCAAAGTGGCTTCCTAATTTACAAGTACCGGTATTCCAATAAGTAATGTGCATGGTCAACATTCCTCAAACTCATCCTTCTGAATAGTTAGAATGAAGAGTTTATTTCAAGGTTTGCAAAATTTCCAGTTGGCCTAGTTTTAATGGGTTATGCCATCTTAGAATAAACGACAATATGAAAAAATTCTAGGCCATAGAGGAGGTATCCTCCTTTGTTGCTATAATACGAATGTTGATAATAAATTGAAGGAAAATCGTGTGACAATGACCCGTGCGATAATGGATCGTGTGATAATAAATTTTCTAATGGACGACGGACAGCTAAAAATGGAATGACGACCAATCTTGAGTGGCACAGAATCTTAAGCATACTTCTTGGGTCTAATGACGCATTGTAATCTTACCCAAGGCAAATGAAAATTATTCAAGCTGTTGTTCTCTCATCGACGACGAAAGTGAACAACTTGAACATCACGTTAAATTATTCTGGTTTCTACCATTTTCTCTGCAGAGAAACTGGTATCCTAATAATTCCGGGACGGTACCACGAAATGTAGATCAGATTGATCATATTTCGCTGACAGTGTAGATTCATGAGGACAAGCGGCAATACATGCAAAATACTGGAAAGATATTGTATGGAGAGGGCATTGTAGGCGTAGCCACTGGAATGCAATTCCGGACAAATATTTGGAAATTTTGCCGAGAATCTATCATATATAAACGGGGTTGATGACCATGGGTTGTCATGGAATGTTAAGGGCCAGTTCCGTCAGATCTAATCAATGGAAAGGGACCAGGCGTGCTGTACGATGCATATAAAATACTCCATATGTGCAGTATTTCAAATGCACCATGGGTAATGATATAAGCAAATTCGTGGATAACACCAAATTATCATTATTTTGACACATATGTCATAATGATCATAATGATAAGTTCTGAGTTCGAAAAGTTCCGTCCCCTAACCGCTTTTCAATCCAAAGTTTGAGTAGTGATACAAGCGTAAATTGGGGCATATTGACCTACTTCCGACACGTGGTGCCACCAGTCTTGTGACGTCACTTCCGGTGAAGTGAAATTCGCTTTGACCCATGCGCATGCGCACAATACCGGATATTAATAATGGTACGCAGGGGTCAAAGCCACTTCCGGTCACGGGACCGGAACCGCAAGTGACGTCACAAGACTGTGGCGCCCCCTGACGAAAGTAGGTCAATATGCTCCAATTTACGCTTTTACAATACCGGATAATAATAAATCACGTGATCTGCTGGTGCTCCCTGTCGGTCAATGTGCTTCCAGGTCGCCTTTTACAATACCCGATATTAATAATGGTGCACAGGTGTCAAAGGTCACTTCCGGGTCACGTGACAGCCCGGTGTTATCTCCCCCTAGTTCCAGTTTTTGCCTCCAGCGCAATCCGTTTTTTTGAGATCAATGGGACACAGAAGCTGTTCCATATACGATGGTCAGTCACAGTGTTTGGTCAACCATGTCACCAAGGGACCTGTCCGTAAATACGACGGTTAGTCAAATTGTGCGTCATTCACCGTTCGCCATTTGGTCAACCAAGTCATCAGTCCTACGAGCCATCCTTCCCCTTACACCCCGCGTGGGGTTACACGTCTATGAGGATAAAGTCACCATCGTGGAAGACCATGGAGAGACCATATCGAATACGGTTACGGTACACCGTGACTGTTGGACCAAATTTAAACGGGTATTGAGCGGTGAGCTCGACGGGGACCTCGTCCACATAGACAATGCCATCTACAGACACCGTGGACCATTCGTCGCTCGCCTGGGGCGTTACCATGACCATACGCGAAGCTTCACCCTAGACCCTGATCTGTGGACAGCCTTCGAGAAAGTGGTGCCTATTGTGGACCAGCTGTTTACTCCTGACGAGTGGTCAGCTGTTCAGTTGGACTGGGCTCGTGCCCTGCGTGACTCGGCGGCAGAACCCAATGAACAATTTATCAAACCCATCAATGAAGCGGAGCCAGACGACGATGCCATTGACTATCCGCCTATCCTAAGCCAACCAAGGGTGCCTTTATATCAAAAGAAGGACATAGTCATGGACTTTTCCTCTGTATAAATACGAGAGACAGTCAAATCTTGTGCCATTCACGTACTGACCATGACGGAGCATATAATACGGGCGTTTCTCACCTTGACCCCAGAGGTCTGCCTGTACGTCTGTGTGGATAAGATCGATATCATGGAGGACGAAGACATCTGTGATGCGGACCCTACACATTCGTCTGTCCCGCGAGTGCCGGATCAAATTCAAACGGGTGTTGTCTGGTGAACTGGACGGCGATCTCATCCACTTGTGTCACGATGTGTACGTCCGACGCGCTCCCTTCTTTGCTCAATTGGTTCGCTTAGATGGGGGTACAGTGCATTTTACCCTTCACCCTGTTCTATGTTGCGCATTGGAAGATGCCGTGGCAGAGCAGTCATCAGACGAGTTGGACTGCCCGAGATAGAGCCGGGGTCCATCATCATTTGTCACCATGAAGAGATGAGAGAAGGTGTTGGATACGTTGTATTATAGTCCCGGGAGTCCAGCTGCGTATAGTGGATTGTCAGCTCTCTATCGAGCGGCCCAAGTCCGAGATCGGTTAAAAAACAAGACACCTATACCTCATATCGAGCTGCCCGCCGCCATTTCCCACGGAACCGGGTCATCGTTGGAGGTATAGACGACCAATGGCAAGTCGATTTGGTAGATATGGCCGCTTTTGCAAAAACACAAGGATGGGAATCGGTATAGCTTGACATGCGTCGATATTCTGTCAAAGTATGCGTGGGCGGTACCCATCCGAACGAAAACGGGGGGAAATCTCGTAGCGGCGTTCAAGGGTATCTACAAGACGTGTCACAAGCCATTGTATTTGCAAACCGACGAAGGCACGGAATTCCTCAACATACCCTTCCAACAGTTTCTGAAAGTCCAGAAGGTCATCTTCTTTCACAAGTACAACGAGACGAACGCTTCCATCGTCGAAAGGTTCAATCGGACATTCAAAGGCCGCATGAATAAATATTTCACGTACAAGAATAAAAGACGCTACATTGATGTTCTCGCCCAGCTGGTGGAGGGTTGCAATCGGCCGTATCACCGGAGTATTCAGAGAGCCCCATTACTGTTACCCAACGCAGCGAAGCCCAAGTGCGACGTATTTTGCACCCCTATCATCCTCAACCACTCTCGAAGGTGATGTTCAACGTCGGCGACCCTGTACGCATTAGTAAAGTCAAGTCAAGGGTAAATTCGAGAAGAGTTATCTCTCCACTGGAGCAATGAACACTTTTTGATCAAATGGCGCATATCCCAACAGCCACGTGTCTATGAACTTGAAAGTCTTCAAGGAGAACCGTTGCTAGAAACCACCCCGCGATGAAAACAGCACAAGACTACTACACTTTTGAACGCATCGTGAAAACCGAGCGCCGCAGATGTAAGACGGTGCATCTCGTGAAATGGCAAGGGTGGCCCAGTTCGTTCAATTCCTGGGTCCCGGCTAACCAGGTGAAACAGCTATAAAACCAGAACCCACAGCCGGTAGCAATCATTCCACGCTCGACCATAAACACAGTGCTATGGACAAACAGCGACCGCCTCTGAACATCACGTTTCCCAAAACGCGCAAAGCGCAAATGGGCTTTGTGGTGACACTGCTAATCCTGCTGAGCATTTTATACGGATGTGTGTTTTACGACGTCGTGTGCCTCATCTCTCTACTTAACCAACCTAGGACACCCGCAGTGAGTGGTAGTCAACCCAGTCTAGAGACTTTCTCTACACCAGTCAAACCCGTCATCGAAACGAGCCCAGTCATCACCACTACCACACGGGGTATACAGTCCACATCAGCATGGAGCTCCACACCGAGTATACCGTCTACATCGAGCTCCACACCAAGCATTGCAGTGCCCACTACACCGGAAAACCCACCAAATTTCACTACCCACAGTGAACGCCCAAAGGTACCGATAACAGCGACCAACGTTGTTGCACCGAAGACCCCGGTTCACTCGTTCCTAAGTTAAGAGAGCGGATTACCACGATAGCGGATACACCTCTAACCATGGACCCCCGGTGGCAACATACCTTCACCTGCGTCATCGCAGGACCGACAGGCTCAGGCAAAACACACTTCGTCCAGAAACTCCTCCACGACGCCGACAACTGATTACACCACCCACTGTCCGGGTCGTGTGGGGTTACGGAGAATCGCAGGCGGCGTATGCAGCAATGTTCAACATCACGTTGGTAGAAGGCCTACCCAACCTGGCTGATTTGGAACCGGACACCTTGGTGGTCGTGGATGATCTCATGGTGGAGACAGACCCTCCGGTCTCTTCACTAAAGGCAGCCATCATTGCCGACTCATCTACATTGAGCAGACTCTATTCAGTAAAAAAAAGAGCATCGGAACATTAGCTTAAATGCAAACTACCTGGTAGTGTTTAAAACCCCGAGAGATACCACTCAACTGCTGCACCTAGTGAGACAGATGTACCCCGGCCGCACGCGGTTTGCATTGGAAGCCTTTAAAGATGCGACAACCCCTCAGCACGGGTATATGCTCTTCGACCTGAAGCAAACCACCCCCGACCACCTTCGACTACGAACTGTTATCTTTCCCGGAGAGACCCGCCAAGTGTACATGCAAAAATAATGTAAACACACCTACAGTCGCTCCCCCAGCTAGGTGTGCGTTTGATGACGGGGATAGTAAAATATATATAGAACACACCATCCTTGTTCATGTTGTCTTTGTAGATCCATAATAAAAAGGGTATGATTGAGGAGTTCGGCATCAGTTGTACATGATGTCCGCACGAATGCGGAACCACGCCCCGACGCTCCGCGTATTGAAGACGGCCCCACCCGAGTTGGTCCAAACCATTGTACGCGGCGCGGACCCTGACCTTGTACGCTGTCTGTGCGAGATCGGGTACAACCTGTTAAAAGGCAACGTACCACTGACTCCGGCTCAGGAGACCAAGTTGGTCAAACATAAGACAGGTCTCCGAACCCTGGTTAGAAAAAAGTTTTCTCAGGCTAAGAAGAAAAAGGTTTTACAGAAAGGCGGCTTTCTCGGGGCAATCCTAGCACTGTTGGCCGCTTCCGTGTTGGGACCGATATTGAGCGTGCTGTTAGGCCGACAATGAATCACACTAAAAAATGGTCCTCGTCCAACCACGTCTCCTCCAAAGCCTCCAATCACCGTACCCCGTACCCTCTACCGTTAGTACGTTGAACACACTCGATGATTAGATGCGTCACATCGTACAACGACTGGGGTTAACCGACAGTGAGAAAGTGTAACGGTACAATGAGACTCTTCAGCGATACATGACGTTCATGGACCAATACAAATCCCTCTCTACCCAACCACGCGACACACCGGACCTCAGCACCGCTCCAACAGCCACCATTACCAGGTGTACCACCCACAGCCCCACAGTGGGTCGAGGACGAAGTCTTAAACAGTGTACCTGCATCGTTAAAAAAAAACAATCTGGCCTGGTATTACAATGGGTGAAAGATAATCCTAACATGACTTGCAATGATAAAGATGAACTACTGGTACAGAATCAGGTGGTCCCCGGTACCCACATGGCGGATTTAGTGAATGACTTAATGCGTCAACGCAGGACACACACGGATCCTCAAGGATGGGGGTCTTTGCTCAAGGCTTGAAAGACATCCATGTACCACATGAATTGGTGGGTAACCATCAGCGGTGGGCCTGAATGCAGCGGACCCAACAATCACCGATACGTGCACCTCGCAAGTCACAACGACAGACGCGACCTCCACGGACTTGGAAAGCTGAGTGGGACCGGAGACACCACCCAAAACACCACAACGGCGGGCACCTTCTTTTCAACCCTTTAAAAATCCACCCCTGGTCGCGGCACCCCATCTCTCCAGAGCCGTGACACGTAGCAAGTCATCGTGACGATCACGACGCCGACAACACGCCCCCAAGGCCTGGGACCACTATTAATACCGGGAGCGGTGAGAGGAAAGCTCAGTCTCCACGATTCACCTCAACCTACCCAGTAACAGCTCGACAACTGTATTCCCGAGCAATACCTTAACTCACTACGAAACACAGCCCCCCCCCAACCCTTGCACCTGCCTGGTCGTAGGAATATGGGCTGGCAGATATCCAGTACCCGTATATGTGGTACAACGTGAAGGAGGACGTGGTGTGTTATATGATCACGCACGCCAGCAAGACGTATCACTTCGTACTCCCTCAAGGCCAGTACCACACCCCAAAGTGTTCATCAAGGCGTTGTGTGATCTCATGGTGGGTAAGATCGGTCGCCGCGTGGGTAACAAGACAGAACCCCTCCCGTTCAAAGATTCCGTTTTCCTGTCGTTCAATGAATACAATCAGAAGTTCCAGTTGAGACTGAATGCCAACGTGGGTATAGAATTCAGCAGCGTCCTGAAACAACTGTTAGGACTGCGTGAGAATGTGTATGCGGGTCCTACTGAAGTAGGATTCACCGCCGAATCCACCTACTGTTCAATGGACATGCGTGGGAGGATTGTATGGCTTGTACATCTATTCGAACGTGATCGATGCACACATTGTCGGAGACAACAACGTACCTCTCCTACGCGTATGCCCGGTGAAAGGCAAGTACTGGGATCAAGTTACCCACAGTTTCAAGCACATCGTTTATTTACCGGTCGGTCAGACCGATTTTAGCTCCACCATCATCGATATAAGAGACGATACCAGTCAACCGATTGCATTCGAGCATGGCAAAGTGGTGCTGACACATCATTTCCGTCCGAGCGATTCACGTTGCATAATGAAGGTACATTATCAATGCAAGACGTATTCAGCGCGGAAATGGGATTGGCAATGTGCTTGGCAGCATCGTCAAAACTTTTCTTCTGATGGTGACGCGTGGCGTCAAAGCACTTAAGTTATGGGGGATGCATTCAGTGGCGTACTGGTTCGAAAGGCTGTCAAACGCCGAGATAGAGAATCCGGGTGAGTCTTGATCGCCAAAGCTCAACGTGCCATGCGCTCAAAGCATAAAAGACCTGTGATCCCGAGACAGCACACCAGTCGACGGCTGAACAAGCGACGACGCACATCGAAGACCCGAGACATCTTTGCGTAAGACATGACTTTCATCCACACCGAGTCGTGTCCTTCTACCAACAGTGAATTTGATTTGTGGACCGTCCCACCTATCCAAGCCAGTGCCAAGGAAGGTCAATGAGTAGAACATCTACCCCGTTCCAGCATAACAGCCGCAGGCCCCATTGAAATCACCATCACCACGCTGATACGACATACCTGGATTTAGCGCATACGTACCTGTATGAGAAAGGTAAAATCACCAATAAAGATGGGACGGTCCTCAAAGCAGATGCGCCAGTTGGTCCAGTGAATCTCTGGTTCCATTTCCATTCCAGCAAGTGGATATATCACTCAGTGATAAACTTGTGAGTGCGTCAAAGAACACGTACCCGTACCAGGCCTACATCGAAAAAATGCTATCCTACGGGCGTGACGCTAAACTGTCGTAGTTGCCAGCACCGTTGTTCTACCGAGATGCCACAGGCAAGATGGAGGCGAGTCCTGATAAACTCGGATGGACAGAGAGAATGGAATTCACGACCCAGAGTCATTTGGGCGATATGATGGGACGTCTGCATGCAGACTTATTCATGCGACTAGACCGCGCAACGCCTGGGTTTGCCTTGATGGCTCCGAATGACGACATCGATTATAACATTGTCACCCAAGAGGCAAGTCTGCTTGTACGCAAAGAGAAACCGAGCCACAGCCTTGGAGAAAAACCCAGCCCAGTATCCCATCCGACGAGTACAAACGAAAGTTTTTTCCGTCCCTAAAGGTAATATGTTTGCCAATCAAAAACATTTATTTCCAGGGGATTTGCCTAAGCGCCTAACCATCGCCTGTGTCAGTTATAATGGGAGGACCACGAGGAATCCGTGCAACCTAAAATCGTTCAACACCAATTTCGTGGCCCTCCATGTTGACGAGCAACAGGTCCCAGCACTTCCCCTGCAACCCAAGTTCGGAACAAGCAATTACATCCGGAGCTATCTGAACCTCTTCGCAGCTACCGGGCAAATCAACCAGGACGAAGGAAATATGATTAGCCGAGAAGATTTCGAAAAAGGGTACACATTCTGTTTCGATCTTACACCCGCCTTAGATAATGACCATCAGCTGAGCCTCGCCAAGAAAGGCAACTTACGCTTGGAACTCCATTTCGGGACACCTTTATCGCGAACGATCAATGTGATTTGCGACGCCGAGTTTGACAACATTATTCAAATCGATAAAAGTGGTAACGTCCTGTGTGATTAAGCCACTTAACATGGATACAGATCAGATTACAACCGTGCTGGAAAACGATCCGTCGACACGTGCGGAGTTTCAAGGAGTGTTCGTCCGAGATGTGTTCCCATTAGACGGTGTGTATCCCGCCGCCTACGTCTTCAACACGGACCCGATGGATCGGCCCAGTCAACATTGTGTGGCCGTTTATTTGACAGAACAGCAGGGGGAATACTTTGACAAGTACGACCTGCCACCCTTGCATCCCGATTTAACAACCTTCATAGATCAAGGCACAGAGACCTAGTGTTGGAACAGTTAAGCGTTGCAAGGCCTGAACAGTAGGGTGTGCGGCCAGTATTTCCTGTTTTACCTCTACCAACGATGTCGGGGAAGAATGCTACCGACCATCGTGCAGATGTTTGACGAGTACCCCCAAGCCAAGGACCGAGATGTACTCCTGAATGACTGGGCCGCAGACTATTTCAATGTACAAGACCCGTTCTAGGCTTAAGTTCTAACCATTTCAATGTACAAACCGCGTTCTGGGCTTCAGTTCTCACGTTGTAGTTGTTTTTTATTGTTGTTGTTCAATAAATAAAATATGATATTTCAATACCCTGGCTTGTGTGTTGTTGTTTTTTTCATTTTAACAGCGTAAAGTCCATCTTTCGGTATTTTCGAAAGAACTGTACAATGTTAATGAATGGACCAGAAAAATAAAAAAAAATAATAGGCCTATAATAATAAAAAAAACAATATTGGCAAAAAAATTTCACGAACTGCCGCTTAACCACTGAGCTATATCCCGTTTTGAAGATTGTTGGGTGTAATATAAAATAAGTACTCGTGGTGATATGTTCCAGTCTTAAAAATTGTATTTGAAGGGCGTTTTTTGAATTATTATGCAACAGCCACGATAAAACAGACCAACGCAACGATAATACATGACAGAGCACTGTCTGCCTACGCACCGTGAATGTTTAAAGTAAGGGCGACAACTCTTGTGGCCGGAGTAAATGGGAACAACTCGGCTTTCTCCGTCAATTACCCGAGGCAGCGAACAGAATGTTGGCCAGCCAGCTTTCAGCGCTACGACGAATTTTGTCTTCTTGAAAAATTTCCGGTTTAGAAAGAAAAAATGGCACTTGCTCTGCGAATATCGCTCTGTAATTTTCACCAGACCTGCAATTATATGCAATGTTCCCTCTGTTTGTTTTATAGGGTTGTACGGTTCTGTATACTTGCAGCATTAATTAAAGGACTCAAAGAAAAAATACGTTCACCCCGCAAAGCCACAGCTGTCCTCGCTGTTGATTGGCTAATATTTTGATAGGTTGAAAGCTACAATCCTGCACGAGCTTTCCAGGAGCTATAAAAACAGACGGGTTTGGCGGTAAAGTGACCACAAATGATAAATTTTATGGAACCAATAAAGAGCATGGAAAAGATAGAGAGAGAGTTATCGACTGGGCGAGGAGACGAAGGGAGAGAGAGAGTTATCGACGGGGCGAGGAGACGAGGGGAGAGACAGAGAGTTATCGACTGGGCGAGGAGACGAGGGGAGAGAGTGTTATCGACGGGGCGAGGAGACGAAGGGGGAGAGAGCGAGGAAGAAAAGAGGAAGAGAGAAGAAAAGGCGAAGAGGCTGGTACTACTGGTTTTTCGCTAAGGAGGAGGTAGAGAGGAAGACTAAAAAACAGCGAGAATGTCAACAGGCGGGTTCTGTCGGCCACGAACAGGAAGAATGGCAATGGGCGGACGATTTACATTGTTGAGGTGAACCGCCAGGTGGCCCCACCACTGCAAAAAAATAAACGGGGAGAAGTACGAGTCCGTCAGGCCGATCCAACCAGCACAACCCGATCAACGCGAGTTGGACCACTACTATGTGTCGGTGGGGATGTAAAATATTTTCCACTCCAAACATCCCTTTTCAGGGTTATCCCAACATCCCTTGTCAGGGCTACCCATATTCTTCGAAAGAGGCTCTTACCCTGAGAATTTCGACCTTATATTAGACGCGAGGTGTCCTCTGTGTTTTATAGCGTTTTACGTTTCTGTATTCGACATGTAGCATTAAAAAAAGGCTCCCCAAGGATTCTAATAGTCGGAAGGGATTCTAGCGTTAGCCAATCAAATTGAAGCAGGTCGCTCAAAACTGTGTATGTTGAGAATTTTCGCAGATTTCGCGTTTAAAAAGAATTAGAGCCTATAGGCTATTATATGCATCTATGTCTAACAGGCCTTGCATACAGAAATTCCATCAAATAGTCTGGTTTGATAGGACTGCAACTAATAACTGCGCTGAATTGCTCGCAGCAGGGCTGATTTCAATTGAACTAAATTATCAGCATTTCTCTGTATTCCAGGTATGTTATGTCAAAGTTAGCCAGGTTCCATGTGGCCTATGGTTATAGACCTCAATGCCATGGACACATACTTTACTTTGGTCTTGAGATTTCTACAAGATAACTGAATAATCTAAAACAGTCAGGTCAACGATTACGACCACTTTTAGGATATGGTCATAGACTGTGAGCAAGAAATCACAGTTTAAGACCATACACTAAAAGTGATCTTAATCGTTTGCCGGCTGACTGTTTTAGATGATATTCGTTTATTTTGAAGAAAGTTGAAGGTGATCATATAGGGTCAGGCAAGATCGGAGAAAATCAAGACAGGTTTTAGGGCATGTGCTTCGTGTAAATATCTATAACCGTTTGCCATAGGGATCTCGACTATGTCGTTCTTTGCTTACATTCTCCAATTTCCTTTCCATCTTCAACCAAACAGTTGAGAACATCTAGATGAGCATGCATATTTAGCCATGTCCGTGCCATTACCAAAGAAACAAAGTAGAGTTATGTGTTTCTTTAGCCAAGTACACCCGTAAAAAAATCCATGGAGTTCAAGATATGTAGATACATACCTTTTTTGTTTTTGGTTTATAACCACCAGGTAATTGCGCATTTAGAAAACAGTAGGTGGCCAGTTCCGCAACAAATGGACAAAGAATAGCCAACTAAAAAGTTCAAAAAAACAGTCACATCGTACACGTATGAAAATTATGACGTTATACTTACTTTGTGACAGGATGAGGTGATTTATTTGGGAATTTTGTGAGCACTGAATCGTGTAGTTGAAGCAGACGTTTTATTTGAGAAAAAGTGTTAGACTTGACGACGGTCATAGCTTGGGTAGACATTGTAATAAACGTACTTCCGGTTTATTTATCGGTTTAACTACAATTGTTTTGGTACTTTTGTTCACAATAATTTTCCATTAATTTGTGTAGTTTTGTTTAGTATAGCAAATTTATACCCATTGGCTAATATCGGGTTAGCTGTTATGGTCAGCTGATTTAAATCTGAATCTACCATAGACAAGGGAATCTCTGATTGCTTCTTGCCCGAGTTAGTACCATTAAAGGAAGGGATTTTCGGGGTTTTTTTTATTGTGATTACTACCATATGGTCTCCTGATGTTGCCAAATTACTGTACCAGCAGGTAGAGCTCCACTTAAAAACTGCTGAATTCTGACACTGTATTTGCGAAGTCAAAATCATGCCTGCTTATCAGGGCTCGAAATTTAACACCTGTCTAAATTTTGCAAGAGAAAGGTTGGAAAAATAGATACCAGTCTCATGTAACCGGTAATATTTTCCTAATTCTCTTCTTTCTTTTCTTAAAATTCACAAATTTGCACAAAATGTCAATCTTTCACGTACAGTAAACGTATGTAAATATCTGGTCATATGACAAATAGTGATGGCCCTAAAGCATACACTCGTGCTTCCTAGCAAACTTTATAGATTGAAAATTTAACTGCATCACTTTTTACCCCTCAGCCATGGGCTGAGGGTCTTGTCGTTGCCATTTTCTTGTCCACTGAATATCTGTAAATCTATGAAGTCGGGCCTGACCAAACTTTGGTTAGAGCTTCCTGAATGTTGACTGATGAAATGAATAGATTTTCAGATGCCTATGATGATTTCATGATTTTTAATTATTTTTTTTATTATTTATTGATGGTTTAGCTTTTGCACTGTTATCTATGCCCATTGGGAAGCCTTGGCTGCATGTTTCATTGTGACTTTTGAAGGTTCCCTGATACAAGAAAGCCTGGTCCATTCAAGATTCAAGAAAATCATTGGATGGAACCCCCCCCCAATTCCCATATATACTGGGAGCTTACATGATGCTACACTTGTTCAACCTATGCACTTGCATGAGCCATATTTGTGTCCACACATTTAACTGGTACAACATAATGATTCAATTTCTGTCGCCAAGCATCACTGTACATGTATGTACCTTGGAAATTATTTAAAATGAGTGCTTAGGAGAGCCCATTTTTAGCCTGACTCTGGGTAATTTTGAACCAGTTTGCATACCTGGAGCTTATGCTCCCCCCCCCCCCCAATCTGATGACCGCTCGTCCTGTGTAAACAGCTGGTCCACGATAGGCACCACTTTCTCGAAGGCTATCCACAGATCGGGGTCTAGGGTGAAGCTTCGCGTAGGGTCTTGGTAGCGGCCCAGGCGTGGGAAGAAGGGTCCACGGTATACGTAGATGGCATTGTCTATGTGGATGGGGTGTCCATCGAGCTCGCCGCTCAACACCCGTTTAAATTTGGTCCAGCCGTCACGGTGTAGCGTAACCGTATTCGATACGGTCTCAGCGGGCGACCAGCAAACATCTCCACGGTCTTCCACGAGGGTGACTTTATCTTCATAGACGTGTAACCCCACCCGGGGTGTAAGGGGAAGGATGGCTCGTAGGACTGGTGACATGCTTGCTCCAATGACGATCGTTGAATGACACACACTCTGCCTGACCCTCGTATTTATAGTCAGGTCCCACTGTCAATACCACAGCGCCAGGGTCAATAGGGCACAGCCTATTGTGAGGCCAACCAGCCGGCGCTGGTTCCGGCGTGAGCGCTCCAGGTCCATAGCCCGAGCATCAAGGATGGCTGTCATAGTCCAGTAGTGGTGAGTGATGGCACACCTCTCCATCGAGTGCACTCTGTCGAGGACCGCTTCTGTGAACTCGTTCAGGATCTGGCGTCGCCCCTCGTTGTCGTCGCCATCTGCAAACATGGACCGGACCACTGCTCGGTAACCCGTGAGTGAATTCACCACGGTGGCATGCTGTAAAATGCTGTAAAATCCTTTTATTATGCGTGAACATCATAGGAATGCATGTACTGACCTGTCTGTGGGGGTTTTCCACAATGGCGTTCACCTTCGGGTCTTTCCGGTCAACGTATTCGCCATTTTCCTACAATGGCGGTGTATCCGCCATTATCCGCCATTTTCCGCAATTTTCCCACAATGGCGGTCACCTTCCGCCATTATCCGCCATTATCCGCCATTTTCCAACAGTGGCGGTCAGACAAGTCTGGACATGTCCAAAGGTCACACCCCATTCAACAAAACCGGAAGTGACGTCATTTTTACATCCGGGTGAAATAGGCGTCGATTTAACCTCTCCCTACATTCATCCACGCACTGCCGGTGATGGCGCTCGCGCGCTGCGGCATCAGATCATCCCCGTGCGCGCGCGCTGCGGCCGCCGGAGAACCCGCGCGCGCGCGCACTGGGGAGCCCCGGGCCGGGCCGGGGCCGGGAAAGTTGGAGGTAGTGTTTGAGCATTCTGAAAAACCGTCACAACCCACGTGACCTGCGCAGCAGAATGGAAACGACACCCTAGTCTAGCCCCCTCACCTAGGCTTCACATGGATACCTCACTCGATCCCAGCGGCCCATGAGGAGCCCACCTAGACCCCAACACGTCTATTTCCATACCCCTTTGTCCACTGTGCATGCGCAGAATGACCCTATTTCAACCTCGCACTCACCCCATGAGATGCTCCATTACATAGGCTTCACACGACCCATTCGAACCGTGAATAGTCCATCTCTAACCCAAACACACCCACACACACACCCACCAAAAAATGCCTGCTTTCTATACTACGGCCAGGCTGCGCATGCGCAGACTATTGACAACGACAACGTACGAACCATTAGTGTAGTCAAGTGCTCCTGCATGAGAGCTTCAAAATAAGACCTCACTCGACCCCATCGGACCATTAGTGGCCCACCTAGACTCGAAACGTCTACCCCGTATGGACCTATACACCCATAGCCATGCAGTATAGGCCTATGGACCTACCCAGGCCGCGGTGACTTTTTTCAAAAATCATCATGTTCTAAAATGACGAGACTAAGAAAACAAATACAAACAACCATACCGCAAATGTCTAGAAGTAGATTTCCCAGGGGGACAAACATTGGTCCTATACCTCCAGTATGGGACAATATGGGTCTATATGGGTCTCGGTGACTTTTTTTAAAAATTTCACCATTTCGCTCCGGGACACTTCCTAACATGTTCTAAATGACGAGACTAAGAAAACAAATCCAAACAACCATACCGCAAATGTCGAGAAGTAGGTTTCCCAGGATGGTCCTATACCCCCCATACTCCATATAGGCATTTTCCCGTAATTTAGGATAAAGTCCGTGTTCCGTATTTTTTCAGGAAAAATTTTACATACACCCACCCTGGAACTAGGGGGAGATAACTCTATTGATAGGCAAGCCCCGTTAAGCCCGGCGACCTATATACCCCCCATAGGGTATGCCCATATAGGCATTTTCCCGGATTTCGTGTTCCTTTTTTTTTCAGGAAAAATTTTACATGCACCCACCCATGACTGGATGTCCCTTCACATAGGCTTCACATGGATACCTCATACAACTCCATCGGCCCATTAGGGACTCCCCTAGATCCCAAAACGTCTATTTCCATACCCTTGGGCCACCGCGCATGCGCAGAATGCCGATATTTCAATGCCACACCCAGCCCATCAGATGCCCCCTCACATAGGCTTCACTGTACAACATGGCGGATCCGCCATCTTGTACCAACCGCCATCTTGTACCAAAAATTTTGGTAGATCCGCCATCTTGTACACAACATTTTGGTACAACATGGCGGATCATGCCGCCATCTTGTACACAAAATTTTGGTACAACATGGCGGCATGGAAAAATCCCAAACAAGTCTGGACATGTCCAATGGTCACGCCCCATTCACCCCAATCGGAAGTGACGTCATAGTTACATCCGGGTGAAAGTTAAGTCAATTTATTGTTTCCCTACTACTGAGAGGAGTCCTTTATGAACTTCACACCTGTTTATTAACTCAAGAACAAAGGTTTACTTCATCACTTTCTTCTTCCTTCATGAAAAATTCTCTCGTCTGAAAGGAATCCATTTGCAGGAAAACTACTATTTTCTTGTGTTTGACTATTGTCGATTTCACGGTGGGATATGTGAGCTCTCAGCTCTTGCTTCAAGGTCAACTAGTTACCAAGAGTTAAGCTCATTATAGTTTATCATTCAATATAAGATGTGATATATGTTACATTCTCATAATTGCTAGATCAATTGGAATCAAGGCTATTAAACAACCTTGAAATTTGAACCAATGTAATTCCAGATATACGGGCGTGTATTGAAGTCCCTTGGGCTCTTGTTGTTAGGGTTAGGGTTTTGCTAGGGTATGTTTCTTTGGGTCGTCGTCGCCGTGTGACCAATAAGGTTAGGTGCGACGTTAAACTTCAAACAACCAACCAACCAATTAGGTCTGATGATATTGGACTGTCTTCTATTTTTCTCCACATTCACAAAACTAGAAAACGTGGGTCCAGGGAGTCATGCGCACTGTTCTCAGCAGCACCAACTCTGCGATCAAATTGAGAGTGTTTGAATTAATTGTTCTGCAAGTACATGCATCTTGAAACTACAGGGGGGGGAGGGGGTTCGTTTTATCAGAACAGAGAAAATTCTCAAATTAAAATAGGGCATTTAGGGTAAAGTAAGCTTTTTGAATTGAAATCAGCCCTGTCTAGGCCTATCCATGAAGGAATGCAAGGCACATCTTCTTCTCAATTAATCGTCACTCAGTCTCCCATTTTTGCCCAAAGATTCTATCAAGTATCAACATGCAGTTAATAAAATATTGTTGTATTTTGTCGCAATTGAATTTGAAGTTCAGCATTCAGTTACTGACCTGTGCAGGTATATACCAGTGAAACTTGGTTCATGAATACTTTTATCTATTATAAGCATGGGCTTCTCTCTGTCTCATTGTGTCAAAGTTTGTCCTGAGTTCTGGATTATTCCGATCATGCAGTCTCTCTTCTGGGCACCATACATGTAGATGTAATGATCATGACTGATGTCTGTTTGGTGAAGTTTTGTGCTGTTTCATGTTTATTTGGTGGATATAAATTCCTCTATCACCAAAGTGACTCACTGGTTGCTAACAGCAGATGAGAAGAAGACTAGACTCTTCCAATTTGTGGTTGTGTTTAGTGGTTTCTAAGGCCAAAATTAAAAAGTTGTTTGTTTGGGATAACACATTTCTGTGAATCATCGGTCAGGTTGTGTTTAGTGGTTTCTAAGGCCAAAATTAAAAAGTTGTTTGTTTGGGATAACACATTTCTGTGAATCATCGGTCAGTAGGTCACTTTTTTTTCGTTTTTTTTTCATTTAAACTTGTTCATAATCACATACCTGGTGACAATATTGCTTCATGAGAGTAGAGAGCTCAGACAGATGTGCCTAACAATGAAAATATTACCATTTCCTCTGATTTAAATAATTCAAATTTTCAGCTTGTCCATTGGGCAAGTGACTTGTTATAGATTGCTTGCACATAGGATTTTTAACTTGTCCCTTCCATGATGTTGTGTTTTAGCATTTATGGCACAAAAAACTTGGAGTTGCCCACGGACAGGTGAAGCTTGTAGTTTCCTGGTTTACATATATAATTTCGGTATTTTTCTTAAATGAATAAAAAAAATAATTATACACTAAAAAGTTTTGGTTAGGGGCCTTTTCAGTGGGCAGCTAGGGTTGATACTTTAATAAACAATATGTTAATATTTGGCCTAACTGATATTAATATTTCTAAATCTTTCTCTTGTGTTTTATCAGAATTTGAGGTTATCTCTATCTAATAAGAACAGGTTAAACTGGGTTATTCTATATGTATATAGGAGTTCCTTATCTGGCAGTGTGGGGTATCAGGGGCCTTCTTGTACTGGGTTTATAGCAACCCAGACATGTGGAGATTTATAAGGACTTTCTGTCAGCTTGTATGTTCAAGAATTGATTTAATAGTTAATATAGACCAGAGCTGTTTGATAAAATGATGTTAGCACAAGGCCCATATGTGGGTGTGTGTCTGGATATTTAGGTATTTTGATTGTATGTGCTGGCATTAGCGGCTATTCCCAGTACATTGTACCACTCCGTGTCAGGTACCGGATCAGTATTGAAAAATTGAAACCTTTGATTCGATCGCATTCCATATGTGATATAACCAAACCGAGTCCCTTTTGCTTCAGTGTCCTTCCCCCCCCCCCCCCCCCCCATTTGTTTTGCCCATCACATATATATTTTCATGCAAATAATTTGTTTTACTTCCCATTTACGGTACTTGAATCGAAGAATGAAATGCTCTGAGATGGTCGGGAGATTATGATTCTCTCCCTCACGCTCTATTAAATGAAGCATAGACCTCATGAAGAGCCATACAATATTTAGATATTAGACCACTTTGTGGTCGGATGAACTTGGGACAGAAAATATTGACTTGATTACTAAAATGTATTTTTTCTTCAACCCAACTAAGGTAGACCACATGGGACTTGCTTGAGCTACAAGTACAGCAACAGTTAACATTTTGATGGCATTGGTAATAATTTGATTCAACAGTTTTCCAACATCAAGATGTCATGGCCAAGGAGGATGGGAATTTTTCGTCCCGCCAGAAATATTAAAGGAATGATAATTTTTCAATAAATGAATTGATTTGAACATTGAATTGTACATAGAATCACATTTAAGTGTCCATCACCTCTCCTGGTAAAGCATGTCACCATCAACAAGAGCCCAAGGGGTTTCAATATACGCCCGTATATCTGGAATTACATTGGTCCAAATTTCAAGGTTGTTTACTAGCATTGGTTCCAATTGGTAGCTAGCAATCCAGAGAAAGGTCTACAATTTCGTGCTTCCGAGAATGTAACATATATCACATCTTAGACTGAATGATAAACTAAAATGAGCTGAACTCTTGGTAACAAGTTGACCTTGAATCGAGAGTCATTGAAGAGCTCACATATCCAATACTGAAATCGAAATAGTCAAACACAAGAAAATAGTAGTTTCCCTGCAAATGGATTCCTTTCAGGCGAGAAATTTTTCATGAACAGGGCTTCACAAATTGCGCGAACAATAGATTTGGTTATGCAATTTTCATTATCCGTAACCCATTTTCAGTTCACTTGAATTACGGATATTAACCTGTATACAATAGTGATGGGTTGTGCAAATCAGAGAAGGGTTACCCAAAAATTTTTAGCGTAACCCATATTTGGGTTAAGCAGAATTTTCAATTTGTGCAGTCCTGATGAAGGAAGAAGAAATTGATGAAGTAAATATTTGTTCTTGAGTTAATAAACAGGTACGAAGTTCATAAAGGATCTCTCTCCCCGTTAAATTAGTAAATGTATGGTTTTAATTTCAAAACAGTTTAACTAAATGTACCTGTTTCAAACATGGGAGACAACTCTACAGGACAAATGCCATATACATGTATTGGAGAGAACTCTGAATATTCCAACCTACATGTAACACATTTAGTCAGCTAAACTTGATTCAGTTTTGGGGGACTATGACCTTGACCTTGACAAATTGATCTCAAAATGTAGGACTCCTCTTTGCCAAGCGAGTAAGGTATGCTCAAAGTTTGGTACTAATCTATACCTTGAAACTAGATATATCGCATGGACAACAAATGTTAATGGATGAATGAACAGAACGCAACATCGCATTACACGACTTCGTTTTCGACAGGCATATGAAAATTTGACTTTTAATGATTTCTTGATTTTGACCCACATTTTGGTATGAAACACATCATGTCCCTTTAATGTATCTACATGTACAAGTTTGCAGAAATAAGTTATTTTTAATGATTTCCTGATTTTGGCCTTAACCTTGACCTAAATTTTGGTACACGACACATCGTCTTCCCTCAATGTATCAATGGACACAAAAAAATCATGATTTTTATGAATTTCATGATTTTGGGGGTCACAGTGATCTAGACTATTGCCCTTGACCTAAATTTTGGTACATGACAAAACGGCTCCCTGTAATTTCTCAATGGACTCAAAAATCATGATTTTTAACAATTTCACGATTTAGGGGTCACAGTGACCTTGACCTTTGACCTTGACCTACATTTTCGTAGGTGACACATGTCCCACTAATGTATCTATTGACACAAAAAATGTTATTTTTAATAATTTTCAGATTTTGGGGTCACAGTGACCTTTGACCTTAGACCTTGACCTATTTTTTGGTATGCGACACTTCATTTCCAACTATTGAATCCACTCACAAAAAATTTGAAATTTTTAATGATTTCCTGATTTTTCATTCACACTGACCTTTGACCTCTGACTTCGACCTACATTTGGTATGCAACACATCGTTCCCCCCTAGGGCATCCACTCACAAAAAATTAGAACTGTAGATAAAAAACTTTCAATGATCAATGATTTCATGATTTTAGGCAACAGTGACCTTTGACCTCTGACCTCGACCTCAATTTCGGTACGCGACACATCGTCTCCACCTAGTGTATCCACTCACAAAAAACTGCAACTGTGGATAGAAAACGTTCGCAGATATAGACCGGACACGAACACTTCAGTGTTTTCCCGTTTTTGAGGCCAGTGACCTTTGACCTCTGACCTCGACCTTGATTTTGGTACGCGACACATCGTCTCCCTGTAGGGTATCCACTCACAAAAAATTAGAACCGTAGATAGAAAACTGTGCCAGATATAGACCGGACACGAGGGACAGACGGACACACGGACACACGGACAGACGGATGGAAACCGCTATCACATAATACGTCCGCCTTTTGGCGGGCGTATAAAAATGCAAGAAAAGAGTTAACACATAATGATCAGATTTATTAGTGAGCCCATAGCTTCAGCTGCAGAAAGCTTGATTTAGTGATCTTAATGATGTCTGTTGATGTGTGTGTATCTGTCCCTGTCCGAAAAAGTTGTTGAAATTTTCCTGTCCAGAAGTTCTCGGCCTCACCCTATGTTTCCTGAACTAAGCCCCGCCCAACTCCCCCAACCGTCATATATTCTGGGAGCTTACATCATGCTAAACCTATTCAGCCCATGCACTACCCTCAGAAGGATTTCACCACGCCTAGGGCACCAAATGTTAATGTTTTGGACTCGGAATTTTTTTTCTATCCATAGCTTCTCAGCCTCACCCCATGTTTCCTGAACTAAGCCCTGCCCCTCGAACCCTGATAATATATTCTGGAAGCTTATCCCATGCTCAACTCATCCAATACCCTCGCGAACATGTCTTCATCCCCGGGACACCCCCTTCTTCTGAACTAAGCCATGCCCGACCCTCTACCCTCATATATTTCCCAACTCTTACATCATGCTAAATTTATTCAACCCATGCACTACCCTTGGGAGGATGTCCCCATCCCTGGGGCAC